>CAKAOH010025542.1:0-13057 GCA_916701665.1 Sebastiscus tertius | reverse complement strand
TAGGATAATCACAGCCTCATGAAACTTTACAGCGACAAACTAGAGACCTAGAGCATTCAGAGGATGGATGGATCAAACTAGAGACCTAGAGCATTCAGAGGATGGATGGATCAGACTAGAGACCTAGAGCATTCAGAGGATGGATGGATCAGACTAGAGACCTAGAGCATTCAGAGGATGGATGGCTTTCCTAGCTACAGTGACAATAAGGGTCCCATTCAGGTCTGTAATGGTGCTGCTTGGTCCTGATACTCCAGTTATCCCCCCGTCCATGTGCTCTGACCGTTATCTGCTCTAATCCTAATCACCCTTTGACCCAGTGGGACTCCGCTGCAGCAGCAACAGGTCTGATCCCCACAGGAAGTTCACACTTAAAGTATACATGGATTTCACTGTTTCATCCATATGTGTAAATAAAAGTAGACCTAAAATAGACCAAAATGATGTCAAATTGCATAGTTTTAATTAAAATCCTTCACATTTTCTTCACTGTAGATTATGCATGCTACGTAGGACACCTGATAGAGAGGAAGGATGAACTCAGGTTGTAAGTAATATTATCTGGTCAGTCCAGTTCTTCTGAGGCTACGATACACACATCACGTTTTCCACCTGGAATCCCTCTGATGAATGATGGTGTGTCTCAGGAGGGTCAGATGACCTCTGACCTCAGCGGTGATGTGGTTTGAGAGGAGAGGCGTGAGAGAGAGACGAGAGCTCTCACTCTGTCTCTGTTTTCAGGTACCAAGAGGAAAATAAGAATTTGCTCTCAGTAGACAGGGTACTGAATCCTGTCACATCATCACACGGGAAACACTTTCCAGCAGGTAAACCTGTCACCTTAAAGAAACCAAATGTGTCAACAGAAAATGTGAAAATAAAAGTTAGTAGGATCTCAAAGCTCCAACTTTTAACAGAGTAAGAACCTCTGTTGTGTGTTAGAGTGACTCATCCTTCCACACATAGAGGATCTTTGGGACGCACAGACACAGCTTCAGGTTTCCCGTCGCCATGGAAACGGCAGCATCGCAACCTGACATCACTTTAGATAATTCATACCCTTAAAGGGGGAAAAGAAATACATCCCAGAAAAACCAGGCGATGTCCGGAGGCGAAGAGCGGGCTCTGCTGGAGCTCAACCTGCGGAGGGAGACGTGGTGTCGGGTGGACGGGAACCCCCAGCAGGCCTGGGAGAGGACCGAGAGGAGACACTACCGGGGTCACCTGCGGACCAGCCCGGTCCTCCTCACCGCTCTGACCGCCGGACCGCAGCGGAGGGCGGTCGATCGCTGCAGGCCTCCCGCCCCCGAGCTCCCGGAGAGAAGACACTACGAAGAGAGCTGTAAGAGTTTACTGGAATCCTCCTGATGGCTCCGTGTCTTTAAATGAGTTCATAATCTCTAAAGTATCATTATTTCATGCATTATTCATCACAGAACTCAAATTCAGGCTGTGATATTTGTTTAGTGCATATATATATATATATATATATATATATATACATATATATATGTTTAATATCTTCCTTTAAATCTCTTCTTAAGACTCACTTTTATATTACGTCTTTTTCTTAACTGATGATGCACTGTTGTTACTATCTATGTGATTTTAATTTGTATTTATAGGATTCTATTCTGTTTAGATTTTAACTTTTAGATGTTAATTACTTTTATCATGCTTTTATTGTAAAGCACTTTGTAACCTTGTTTTGAAAGTGATGAGAGTCTATTTCTTGAAATTAAGTTTGTGGAAAAACTGATAATGGAAGTTAGTTTTTATTTATTTGTTCGGACCCTCACCCTCAGTGGAAGATAAATAAACAAATGCCATTAAATGTAGCAAAACTAATATAAAAATAAATGTAGCCATTAATTAATTAATTAATAAAATGTGACATAAATTTATATTTCTGTTTTAATTTGCTTTTTTATTTATTTATCTTTGTATTAATTTCCTTATTTATTTACTCTTCTGTATAATTTTCCCTTTCATCTATTTATGTATTTATTTTTATTATTTCTTATATTTGTTTAGTTATTTTGCATTTATTTTTATTTATTCTTGTATTATGTATTTATTTTTTAGAATAAATAAATCACAAAATAAATAAATACGTAAAAAAAGTAATAAAATCAACAATAATAATAATAAAAGGAAAGGAACATTTAACAGAAGAGTTAATAAATAAGTGAATAAATACAAAGATACCTCTTTATACCTTTCATTTATTATTTTTTTATTATTATTATTATTATTGTTTTGATTAATTTTCAATGTTATTCATTAATTTCTGAATTTATTTTGTATTTAAAAAATAATAATACAAAATACATGAATGAATAAAAAGTAAATGCAAAAATAAATTAATTAATTAAAAAAATTCTAAAAATAAATACATAAACAGATAAAGAAGCAAATTAAAACAGAAATTTCAATTTATGTTTAAGACATCACAGAATACGTTGGCAGGATACGCATGATTTGTAATCAATGGGTTTAAGCTTGAAAATCTCCAGTGTTGTCATTCAACACATTTAAATAATGTCTGATTATCTTGGTGGTTTATTATGTGATCATAATGTTTCATAAGAATCTGACTCCCGTCTGTAACGCCTCTGTTCTTCTCCTCCAGATAAATCACACCTGGTGTAGCCGGCTGCAGCCTGACGACCACAAACTGATTCAACAAACACACACGATGCATTCAGGGACCTGAACACACGATGCATTCAGGGACCTGAACACACTTCAACTTCCAGTGTTTTATTTCCATAAACAGAGAACCGAGTACATCATAATTCAATTATTAATTAACAATAATGAAGTGTTGATCTTTGCCTTGAAGATGTGTTTCTGTGTGTCTCTCTGTACGGACTATGCGCCTCCCTCAGGCCAAACCTCACCTTTCAGAAGCTTGTGTACTTCTGCATGCGTGTGAGCGTGAAACATCAAAAGGGAAAAGTCTGCGTGTGTTTTGTGCGGTGACGAACTGAACAGTTTGTGGAGACAGACCTTTGACCTCGGCGATGTAGCGGCAGGACAGGATGATGTTACAGGGCTCGTTCCTCACCTGGGAGGCAGAAAGAGAGACAGGAAGAGGCTAAAACAACAACATCTGCAGAGGAGATGCAGCTGTGTCACGGTGCATCGAAACATGAGATTTGATCATTTTAAACTCACGTGCTTGTCGAGCCCCAGAGCAGGAGAGTCCGTTTCTAGACAGATGTGTTCCAGCGGGATCTGCTTGATCAGTTTGTCTCTCTGTATTAAAATAAGTATTATTTCATCATTATAACGAGCTGATGCGACCGACGTCAGGACATCTTCCCTGAAGATCTCAGGCAGGCAAACTCAGTATCTTCCATTAAATCTCTTCTTAAGACTCACTTTGATATTACGTCTTTTTCTTAACCGATGATGCACCGTTGTTACTATCTATGTGATTTTAATTTGTATTTATAGGATGTTATTCTGTTTAGATTTTAAGTTTTGGGTGTTAATTACTTTTATCATGCTTTTATTGTAAAGCACTTTGTAACCTTGTTTTGAAAGGTGCTATATAAATAAAATGATTATTATTATTATTATTCCACTACAGGCGGCGTGCTGCTCGTCTTCATAGCGGGGATTTACGTTCCTTACTTCATTAAAGGGTAACTTTGGTATTTTTCAACATATTTTCTAGTGACTAGTGGGGACAACACTAGGACTAGGACAACAGTTTCTGAAATGGGTTCAGTATTGAGGGAGAACGCGGTAACGGCTGTTACACCGAAATCTGTGACCGCAGAAGAGCCAACAACATGAGGTCACCATTTCATCAGAGAATGTGACCCGACTGTACCAATTGTTTGCTTTTCTTTTTGAGAAAATATTAAAGCACAATTGTGCAGAATTTATTTTTGTTAAAACAAAAAAAAATAAGCAAAAGGGATTCAATATTTCTGTGACAATGTCAGTAAATTGAACACAGAGTAATATTTAAATTTAGGCACCATTTGCCGTTCGTTGTTGGTCCTGATCAATACCTGATTTAGGTTAAAGCTCCACACGTCATGTGGAAAATAAAGTAAATGAAATTTCATTTTACAAGAAGACAAATCCACCTGACAAAATGTAAACTAAGAAAAGTTCATGCTGCCGTTCCAACAAAAAGTCTGCTACCCTCATAGTTCTGGTTCCTAATATTTATAAACTATATATTTATACACTATATATCCTCTTATTTCCACTTAGCTAATACATTTATATTAACATAATTAAAAAGAATTAGTTTAGTTTGGTGTGTTGTGTTCTGCTGTGTATTTATGACTTATTACACAGGAAACAGTGGGTGGTCTTTTCAAAATAAACTTCTGTCACAGGAGACAGCTTGGTTATTGCTAAACAGCATATATAGTAGTATAAGTAATAGTATTCTATAAGTTGGGTGTTTTGTTTTTTTACCCATGGTGCATCACATGTCAGAGAGCACGTACCGTACTTCATCTGTATATTTTATACGACTGCACATGAGCCAAAGTTCAGCTTGAGTTTTATGGATTTAACAACAATGCAGACAAAGAGGTTTCTGTTGCACATTCATACGAGACCAAAGAGCATTTTGATGACGATGTTTGCACTTATTTGGGTCCATATATACACACATATTAACTTCAGTAATCTTTGGCTTGAACATACAGGATCCTCCCTGAGGGCTTACCCTCCCTATATCATCATACATCAGAAACTTTTTTCAGTGTTTCTATCCTTACGGCTTTTAAAACACATCTGTTTTCTTTCTAAATGATCGAACCCATGAGAGGTGTGCACTGACGCCTACCTGTTGGTTCCTGCAGACAGCAGGTGGGAAGGAGAACAGGTAGCCGGCCTTCACACCTTCCAGCGCCACCGACGGCTTCCCAGCAAAGTTATGAAGCAGAGCTCGACTGATACCTGGCGGGAAAACCAGAAAGACGTGACGTCCAGATGTTTTGTTTTGCAGCTGTGTAAATGTACAAAACAGATCAAGACGCCCACCTTGTTCTCTCATGGTCGCTATGGTGACCTTAGCAGCTGATCGTGAGTGGACGTTCCTGTGCAGAAAACAGCATTTATTTAGGGTTAGGGTTCACATTCAGAGAGGAAGGTAGAAAAGTGGTGGATTTCAACATGTAATGTGTGATTTGTTTTGCAGGTAGAAGAAGAATGAGTGGGAAGCTTGTCATTGTCGTCAGATTGTCATGAAGGAATCCTGCAGAGCTCGGGGGTTGAACTGTATATTATTCTATGTTACTGTGCTCACACAGGCAGGTCCAGCTCCTTGGCGACGTTTAGCTGCTTAATGAAGACGTTCATCTGGTCGTCTCTGTCCTGCTGAGCGGGAGCACGCCACGGAGTGAAGTCGAGACCGATCTGGAAACAAACGTAGACGATGATATTACTCAGAGCCTCGCAGGAGACGGACTGGAGCTGTTCTGATCAGGATAAGAGTCGGTGTCGGTGGGGGGGTCCCGGGCCTCGTTGATGAGGCCGTCAGTGAAGAAACTGCTTCTGTGGCGGGATGTTTTAGAGATTTCAAGTCTCAAGTGAGTGACTTCTGGTGGAAGAAGTATTCACATTCTTTACTTAAAGGTTCTGTTTGTAACTCCTTCCACGTATAAATCAATGTGGGTCAGTGTCTATGTAGAGCGAGCACAAGCTCGAGCAACAGGACGCTGACTGTCGTTGACCTAACGGCCACAGGTGAAGCTGTTAACAAGACATTTCTGATACTTACAAACAGTCCCTTTAAGTAAACGTACGAATACGACACGGTGAAAATACTCTACTACAAGCATTTAAGTATATTATTATTACTATCAGCAGAATGTATTTAAAGTAAAAGTCTATCTGCGTCAGTAAAATGTTCCCCGTCAGCGTTTTCCCGTTCTCTGGGATGTTCCTGGATTAATATCAGCGCTGCATTGTGATCAGAGCAGCAGGCGGACGGACCAACCCCATCCATAACAATAACAGTTATGGAAACGGGACTCTGGGACTGTTGACTCAACGCTGTGATCGGACTGAACACACACATTCCTCAACAGCCAACAACAGAACAAAGGGTGTGTGTGTGTGTGTGTGTGTGTGTGTGTGTGTGTGTGATTGTGACCGACTCTGCTCGTTCACTGTTCCTCATAAGGACGATCAGGAGGTGAGTTGGGAGTGTAAACTAGTCTAATCTGCTTTACTTCACCAGAAGTCACATTAAAGTTGGATATGTGAGACGAGAGGTCGAAAGCTACCTGAGGAACCTGACCAGGTTAGATTCAAAAACTGATTCAACTACACACACGGACTTATTTTGTTTAGTTCACGAGTTACCTTCATCACAACGACCACATGTTTTGCAGCTCCAGACAGATTTATTTATTTGTTTTGCCTAAAGTGTCTCTTTAGACAGTGACGGTTTCTGACTCCTGGTCTAGAGTGAGTCATGGTCCGTGTCCACAGCCTCCGTGCTTTCCACGCCCCCCATTCATTGTCTATGTAAGCAGCCGCGCAATGCATTCTGGTAGCGTGGCGTCGCGATTCGAGAGACTAGGCGTCACGACGCCCGCTCCTCATTTGCATAAAGTTGAGGGCTTGTCTACTTTATGTAAATCACGGCGTCCGCCGCGACTCGCCGCCTCTCCAAACTCCAGAGGATCTTTCAAACTAAACCTTGATCTAAAATAAAGACAGATTCATCAACATGGATTATTTCTCTCCTCAAATGTTCTCAGAAACACATCTCAGTGAACTATTGACGTGAAATAAGAGAAGAACGTTTCCAAACGAGCCTCCAGACTGGTTCCGGTTTGAAAGCTGGGAGCAGCAGCCCAAGCGTCCGATGCTGGGAAGCGTCATGTCCCCTCGCGATAAAAAACGGCCCTGTGGACACGTACCATCAGACTTGTAGCTCTGAATTTAAGAGTCCTCTTTTTCTTCTACTTCTTTCTTTGATTTCCTTCATCCGTTAGTCCGCCTCACCTCTTTTCATCGTTGTACCATCTCAGCTCCATGTAAATCAAATAACTTTATTTCTACCAAGAATATCCGTTTTCACGTCGCCTCCCTTTCCCCAACGAGCTGGTTGTAACGGGACCAATCTGAGGTTTAGCTGTGCAGAGTGAGGGCTCCCTTGAAGGGCTGTTTAAAGGTTAACATTAAAAGATTAAAGTGAGAATATAGAAGAACAAACTCCCTACCTCTCCGAGAGCGACGAGGCGTTGTTTGTGTCTGTAGAAGTGAGGCAGGGCAGCGTCCAGCTCCTGTGGAGAAGATCAGCGTTCATTAAGAGGAGACACTAAAGAGAGGTCAAACTTCCCCGCTTCATCTCTGACATCAACACGAATATCTATGCATTACAAGTTTTATGACACTCTATGTTTAAATATGCAAATGAGGCATTATGTTATTAAATCCATACCTTTAAAACAAGGTATAAAGACATGAAGGGGGGGTTCCACAACCACAAGGTGTTTACAGGGATTACTGTTTATCTATTGGTTACTTCATATTCCAGTTTTTTACTAACATGTTTGCACTATGGAACTGTTTCCCTCGGGATCAATAAAGTTACCACCTATCTATCTATCTATCTACCTACCTATCCATCCATCCATCCATCCATCCACCCATCTCCCTGTCTGTCTGTCTGTCTGTCTATCTATCTATCTATCTATCTATCTACTGCAGCAGTAATAACTAACGGGGATCCTAAATGAAGTAAAGTTTCATTAGAGAGTTAATCCCGGCTCAGCTGACCTGCTTCAATGCAGCATCAAGAAATTAGAAATGATTACATTTCAACCTGCTGCCAAACAAAGAGAGGAGATGAAACTGTGGAGAGGATCAGTTCTCCATCAGTAACCTGTAATCAGTAATGTGTTTCATTTGCAGATTCAAAGTTGTGAGAGAAGACAATGTTGATTCTGTGACTTTGTGTTTAAAGGGAGCGGCTCTCTGTTTCTACATCATCAAAGGTTTATGTTGTAATATTTATCTACTTTATGAGAAATGTACATTTTTGTACTTTCAATAACAAATTAATAGAACAAACAAATCCCCCTTCATCTCCTCCAGAGACCTCCGAGACCCTCCTGAGATCACAGAGATCACTGAGATCACCGGGTTCAGCTCCTCTCAGAGTCACTCCAGTAAAATAATCAAAAGCTGGACGAGGTGCTGGGACTGTTTTCCTACCTGAGGCTTCACGCTGCGCCGCTCGCCTCCCTCGCCGCCCTGCAGCGGATGGAGGCCGAAACACGGAGCCACCAGATCTGGATAACTGAGAGAGGAGAACTCAACGGTCACACCCCGAATAATAAACACAGAGCTGTCCAGCTGAGAGCAGCTGTATACGGGACAATGGACATTTATTTATTCGTTACATCACGTCCCTGTGTCTTCAGAGAGAAGGAACATTTGGTTCTGCTCTCCCTGTCCGTGCTGTTTGGAGGTTCTGGCTCTTACCTCAGCGACTGTATTTTAATAAGACTGTATATAATATCTAACAGGTGAAGCTACCCTGGAAATACTGAGGTAATATGCAAAACACATTCACAAAAGGTAGTTTAAATGGTCAGGCAGAATATATATAATAGTTCAACCACACAGAGAAGGGTTTTTAATTGACCTTAAAGGAACAGTGTGTCACATTACGGGTATCTACTAGCAGAACTATGTTTTCATTAGTGTATAATCAGCTGAAACTAAGAATGGTTAAGTCCTTCATATCCACACAGAGAGCAGGTCCTCTTCACGGAGTCCTCCATGTTGCTCCTCCATGTTGCTCCTCCATGTTGCTCCTCCATGTTTCTACAGGAGCCCAGAACAGCTAAACCGCCCTCTGGCTCTAGAGAGAGACTTTCACGTGTTTACGTTACCTGAAGGCCGTAGTTCTCCGATACGCTTGTGAAACTGGTAACGTGGGCCGTAGAGTGTTAAACCGTGGTACCGCCAGCCGCCGTCTGACTTCCTGTTGCTCCTAAAGTAGTGTTATTATGGTATGGATGACCTCTGAGAGAGGCCGACGGCGTTACTACGGTTTACCTCAGTCTTAGAAAGTGATGAGTGAGCGAAGGTGTACTGCAATCTGCAACCACACCACTAGATGTCGCCTACACACTGAACCTTTAACGCATAGTCTGCAGGTAGAACATTGTATTTGATTTTATTTATTCATTCGTTTATTCTGGCAGTAGAGATTCTTGATTAGGTCATTGTTTGTATGAGCTCCTTGGTGTTTTCAAATTGTTATTTTATCTTCACTAATCTGTAGTTTGCATCTCTCCCCCCTGACTTTATTCCATTATACAGTAATAACTTCTTGTTTTTTTTTTAATGCCTTTACGGCATCAGTCCTTCCTGCATTCTCTGTAAAGCACACTACATGATTAGCGTTCATGAGACAGACACTCTGTGTGTTCTAGGACTGAAGACAAGACGTACTGACCGTTCCTGCAGCTGGAGGACTCGGTCAAACTCTCCCACTTCTTCTGTTACTGCAACCAGAGTCTTTACCCCGACCTACACACACGCACACGCACGCACGCACGCACGCACGCACGCACGCACACACACACACACACACACACTGTTGTTTATTGTTGTATACAGGGTCTGCAATTATTAGTAGTATTATTATGTATAATAACATTTCTTAATATAAGGAGTACCTATCTAAGTATTTATATTGTGTTAATAATTCAGCGCCTCCTAAATCATTATAAAGGTACCGTTATGGTTGCAGACTCCCCACACTCGTATTTTGAGTGTAACTAATTCTCCAAAAAAGAGACAAACGCACAATAAACAAAGTTAAAGATGAATTTGACTGATTTTTTTTTATAGATACCACAATAATATCGTTATCGTGAATTATATTGTCCACAATAATTGTGTAGTGAAATTCTGATATTGTGTCAGCCCTCGTGGCCGGTGACCTGAGATTCTTACCCTGTATGTGGCAGGTGCTAATTTCATTCCCTGGTTGTATATGTGAGCAATCATGGAATATAATACTGTATAAGCACACTGAACAGCCCTATAATGTACTAGGGTTATGTTATTGTGATCAATTACCATTATCTTGAACTAATGAACTAATATCTGAGTATGTAAACATTATATATCAGCGTCTTCTGCTGCTGCTAATACTGTTGCTACTACTATGACTACTAGTTTTAAAGGTTTAATCCACCCAATTACTACTTCCTGTCTCTCAGTGTTTAGCAATGCAGTTCATCTGTCTGATATTCATAGAAAGCATTTCTTCTTTCAGCCTATTCAGGAAATTCACATCAAATTTACCCCTTTTGACAGGATGACAGTTCAGCTTCCAGCTTCTCTAGCGATGTATTTCAGCTCTTAGCCTCTTTAGCTCAAGCACTTCAGCTTCCAACTTATTTCCCAGTTGTACATTTCATCTTCTAGGTTTTTCAGCAGTGCAGTGCGATGCATTTGAGCTTTATCGTTTCTAGGAAAGTCTTTTCACATTTCTGCATTTTCAGCAATGCTTTTGTAATTCATTTCAGCATTCACACACATTTACAGCATGATTCATTTCTGTGGAAGTTTTTATTGGACTTTATTAGTTGTAACCAACAGAAGACATTCCACAAATATGAACCATGATCTGCAAATATTTCACCATCCACAAACATGTGTTTCTGTATTAGTGTTGTGTAAAGTCACATTCACTAAAATACAGGGCGATTTGCAAATAACTTACTCTGCAAATAGGTATTTTAAGGTTTACATCTAAAGTGATATCTACACATTTGTGCATCTATTTCGCATTTGCAGATCACTTCCTGTGCATTTGTGGGCCATGTGACATTTGCAACTTCCCTCCAGTTTGTTTACAGAATTTAAATACGTATTTACAGAGTAAGTTATGCGTATTTGCAAATTACAACTAATAAAGTCCAATGAAAACATCCATTAATCTCCATTGTGTTGAACTAATGATGTAGTTAATGAATGTGACCTCTGTGCTCCTCTGGATCACATCCTCCAGATCCTGCAGAGACACAAACACAACAGACATCAGATAAACACAAAGGATGTGTAAACACTGTAGTGAGATGACAGCAGTGATTGTTGTGGTGAACAGCTTTGATCATTAGTTACACATGTAGATTTGTGACATTAATACACATTTCAAACATCTACAGCTGCTGTAATGAGGAACAAATACTCTTTAGAACAATACTAACACACATATTGAGGTTGTTCAGCTGGTTAGTTTAGGTAGTGTTTACCTCTTCAAACTCCCGGGCTGAGATATGACAGTGACAGTCAACGAAGCCAAACTCCATTAAACTGAACCTTAAATAGTAAGAGCTAGACGTGAAGACTGGACTGAAGAACTGCTGTTCTGTTTGACCAGTTCTGTCTCAGCGAACATCAACAGCCAGGTGGAACAGTCAGAGGACGCTGTGAGGGTTGCTCCGGAGGAAACATTTAGCAGGCGGACCAGGAAGTTCTTCTTCTTCCTCTTTTGTGATTTGCTGCAGACTAGAGGCCAGTTGGGCTCCTGCAGCACACACACTGTACACACACACACTGTACACAACACACTGTACACACACACACACACTGTACACACACACACTGTACACACACACACTGTACACATACAGTACTGTAGAGGGGGACGGACATAGGATGCAGATCTATTGACCAAACAGTCATTAAAACGACACTTAACTGACATACAGATAGCGTTACGTAAAGCAGAGGTTCAAACTACCATTAAGGACGACATGCACAAAACCTGGCAGGAATACTGGGACCTAAAGGAACGGTTTGGAACTTTTGACACGTATAAATCTACCGGGTCGGTTTCCCATCCGCTCGCGTGTGACTACGCTGTTCAGACCGCTCCTCTGCTCCTCTGAACATTGCTCGCTCTACATAGACATGAAGGAGCATCACTCAACACAGTGAGGAGACACACGTCAGCTAAAAGCACAGCATCACTCTAGAGTTCAGCTGCTTGGCAGTAATGTTATCTGTGTGAGTGAAGGCAGGCAGAGGAGCAGACCGAACAGCGTAGTCACACGCGAGCGTGCATAGGATCCCGACCCGGTAGATTTATACGTGTAAAAAGTTACAAACAGTCCCTTTAAAATAGGTAAACATGACACAGGTAGATGTAATAACTGTGGACAAGAGGAAACGGTGGATGTTGAGTTGCATTGTGAGAGATATGAGGAAGAAAGAAGGCCTCAGACAGATTACACTTTGATTTAATAGATATTCTACAAAGGAACTCATTAAATGAGTGTTATAGAAGATTATTTCAGTATCTTAGACAAATTAATATGATTGGAAAAATATGACGTTGTTTATTTTCTTTTTCTTTTATTTTTTCTTTATATTTGTATCTGTATTTGTATTTTATTTTTATTTTTTATTTTATATTTTATATTCTTATATTTTTCCTTTTTATATTTTTCTTTTTATATTTTTATTTGTATTTGTATTTTATTTTATTTTTATATATTTCTTATATATTTTTTGGGGCTATAGTAATTATTAGGCAGAACGATCCCCCCTCCAGACCAGCAGGTGGCGGTAATGCACCAACTCGTTCTCAATAAACCTCAAGAAGAAGAAGCAGAAGGAGGAAGTTTGGTTTTGCGTCACTGTAGTCTGAACCAGTTGGCGGGAGAGATGGAGCCTCGAGAGAGAGAAGCTCTGCCCGCTGATGACGATAATCAGGACTATAAAGTACAAGTAACGTCGAAGAAACGAGTAATCCAGCAGATTAATCAATATAAAGAGATTCTAAGGAGAGCTCTGGACGAACAGCCAGATGTTCCAGAAGACACGAGGACGGCTCTGCTGCAGGAGCTGCAGGCGGTGAGTCTCTGTTATAGTCTCTCTCTCCCTCCCTCCCCCCCTCTCTCTCTCTCTCTCTCTCTCTCTCTCTCTCTCTGTCTCTGTCTCTCTCTCTCTCTCCCTCTCCCTCCCTCTCTGTTTACATCCAGATGTTACTGAGTTATAGTCTCTCTCTCTCTCTCTCTCTCTCTCTCTCTCTCTC
>CAKAOH010025541.1:0-27238 GCA_916701665.1 Sebastiscus tertius | reverse complement strand
GGGAGAGAAAACGAAAGAGAGTGGAATTAAGTTAAGATGGGTGTGAGCTAAAATGCTAATGAGAGCACAATGAGGTAATCTCTCCCTGTTCCTTCTGGTTCCCACGACTCAAGGCGGTGAAACGCTTGTTATTTTATTTTATACAAACATTTACGTGCATATGAAAATATATTCGACCACAAAAGGAGAGGCCTGCCTGTGCTAACTCAGACTGCTGAGCAGAGTTTGGTTGCTCTGTGCAATTGAAGCCAAGCATGAAAACACAGACGATAACTTGTTATGTTCGCGAGATCTTATTATAATACTGTTGTTTGCAATCTACACGTCATGTTAACGGTAACAGATGTTGTCAGTTAGCAGTTGGAGCAGCTGGAGAAAGACAACTTTGCCAGGTGAACAGCTCGTCAAATGCTTTACAGTCATGATGCATTTCTCCATCTGTTAGAGCTCAACGTATCCCGTCAGCATGGAATCTGAAGTATTTGTCTCAAATTTCAAAATAAAAGGCCTCACATTTTAAAAAGGGACCGTATGTAAGTTTTTACGCATATAAACAATTGTTTCTTATTGCCAATGTGTGAACAGGTTGTATCCTAACCTAAAAAATTAGACCTTGCGCGACTTTCTGGCTTTCCTCTATCAGCCTGTAGACTGCGATGTGAAGAACCCGGACAGTTTTTTCTGGGTAAATCCAAAGGATGTGACGTCATGCGAATTCGCGAGTCCCTTTAATTTCATCTCCACTTACAGGGCAAACAGTGTCCAATCAAAGCTAATGTTCGGTTAGAAATGAAATCCTCAAACGCCAACAAACGACCAGCTCCCACCACAACTCAGACTGCAACACAAACTCCACGGAAGCACACAAAAAAAAACAAAGTTATATCTAGTGAAGCCCGTCTTGCAAAACAGGTAAGTGACCAACTTCTGGGGGAAAACTAGTGTTGTGGGAGTGTGTGTGTACATGGAAGTGAGCGATGAAGCAAGAGAGAGAGAGAGCGCGGCGAGTGTGTGAGAAAACGAGCGAGCAGCGCAGCAGAAGAGAGTTTAGCTTTGAGAATATCAAGTGAATGTACAGTGGAAGTTGCAGTTTGTGCAAAAATAAATACTGCAGCTCCTCAAGACCAACGGAGGTTTCCCGTGTCTTGTTTCCCTGCTGCTGAGTGAAGTGACGGGGGTTAACTCGAGAGCAAGTAACGTTATCGACTTCGGACCAGGAGACCAAAACAACACCGTCTCCCCTGTCTGTTCCTTCTGACCACGGTCGGGAGGCTGAAGCAGGAAAAGTGAACACTAGAATCAACATCAGCCGGGCATTACTGCCAAGCGTGTGAAATGTATAGTGATATTGTGGTTTTAGCTGGCTGATGTTGCTGAAGTTAAATCAACATGATGCCTGTCAATCACGTTCAGTCTCGTGTGTCGCCTCACTGTTTTGACCGATCACTCTTCGTAGTGCGAGCAACAGGACGCTGACTGCCGTTCGTTAACAAGCAATTTCTGATTCATACATTGATTGCCTTTAAACAAAGAACTTCTGTTACACAAGATGATGAACATCCGATGCCTCAATCAGACCTACATTGTCCTCTGGCTGTCATTCACTCCGCCACAAACTGAGTGATGGCTCTGCGGCGCTGAGCGCTCTTTCCACAGTCAGGTAGACTGAAATACCTCTCTGTACAGCTGGCGCTTAGCAGGGCAGAAACAAGTCAGAGAAACGGACCAGATGAGCAGGTAAACACACACACACTAAAAAAAACACAGATCTAGCCTCTCTTCCTGTGTCTGCTCTAATTCATCTGAGTGTCAGGCAGATGGGAAATGTGTAGTAGGGTTGATGTGTGTGTGTGTGTGTGTTTGTGCCTTCTAGCTGCCAGAAAGAGTGAGTGGAGGTTAAGCCAGGATCACAGTTTGGACGGGTGCGATTTTCCCCCACATTTACTAGGCCACGTTTAGGCGCACGGCACTGAATACAAGTTGGTTACATTTCTATCTCGCAGAGGACACTGACACTATGAACTATGACCACATAATAGAAAGGATATCTGTACCAATCTATCCAGGACGACTGAATCAGTAGACAAAATAACAATCTTCCATTGAGAACAATGATATGTAGCCAAAGGCACATGTGTTAAGGCCGTTACACACTGGGGGTGTGACAAATAAACAACACAAGAATGCATAATACTCGCCTGTTAATATTATATGTATAGGGCTTTTATTGTAAAAGTTAAGAACGGAAGGAGTGGATCTGCAGTGCGCTGCCTTTCTCAAGGTTGAAAGGAGTAATAAAGTGTGCCGTGTTGGATCGGACGACGGAGCCTCCGTGTTGTTGTTTCATAAATACAGGTGCAACTCAACCCGCTTCGCACAACGTGTTGGTTGATGCCTTTATTCACAGTGCGAAAACTCAGAAAAATGTTGCTTTTTCGCAGCGTAATATTCGCGTTATGTGTGAAAATATTCATGACAAAAACTATAATACTATAATATATGTACCAAAAAATATTGATGTGCAAATTAATCACACAAAAAAAATCGCCCCAAGTGTGTAAAGGCCTTCAATGACTTCAAATTATAGCTTTAGGTTGACATTTCATGAGCAAACAGTAGCTGAATACAGACCCACTGCTGACTCACATCCAACAAAGACACAATCGCCTGTGGGAAACAGTATCAAAATATAGAGCCGGTCTATGTTTAGAGCGACAATACAAAGTCACTTTTATGACCTTGTTTGTGCCTTTTGGCACACAATGATTTGCGCAACAGTAAAGAGCTGTATTTAGACCACACACAAGCATGTACGCCAACGCACACACATACAAACAGGGCCTGTGGTCAAGAGTCTGGATACTTAGAGAACAAAGCAATGCATTTTCCCTCTGCTCTCTTTTTACAATGTGGAGCAAAGCTATGACATCATTTGTTTAAAACTGTATTCACATATAACTACACTCCCGGGAACTATTTTCCTGTGGAAACATTAATGCTACTTTCCCATATTTCTCAGCTGCTACATAGAGTTTACATTAAGTGCAGCCTATATATATATATATTTTTTTCCCATCTTTGTAAATTTACATACAGTAGTAGCTTCAGTGATAATTACACCTCACTGCTAAAGCTTGATAGAAATATTCCCACATGTATAATGACTGAAGTAAGTCCTCATCAGACAGTTTGCCATGCTAATCCCTTGGCCTTCTCTCTCCTGCGTGCCGTAGATTAGTAGAAGCCGGGACTGAAGAGCAGCCAGCCTATAGCTTATCTGGGAGGGCAAAGGTGCAGCGGAGCACTGATGAATCCACTTCCTTCCTGGTGAAACTACATGTTTCTATTCACAACGGAGAGGACTGGAAGGATGCTCTTATTACGCTGGAAAATCTGAATGAAGTAGTAGAAGGTCGTATATTGCTTATATAAACCTCATTTGAATTTAGGGCTGCAACTAACAATTTTATTACTGATTAATCGTCCATTTTTTGTGATTATTCTAGAGCTTAATCAATTAATTGATTAGTTGCCAACTATTAAATTAATCATCAACTATTTTGATAATCGGTTTAAGTAATTTTGAAAGAAAAAAAGAAAAAAAATTCTCTGATTCCAGCTTCTTAAATGTGAATATTTTCTGCTTTCTTTACTCCTCTATGACAGTAAACTGAATATCTTTGAGTTGTGGACAAAACAAGACATTTGAGGACGTCATTTTGGGCTTTGGGAAACACTGATCAACATTTTTCACCATTTTTTGACATTTTATAGACCAAACAAATTAATCGTTTAATTGAGAAAATAACCAACAGATTAATTGTCAGTTGAAATAACCGTTAGTTGCAGCTTTGTTTGGCTTTATATCAGAGTTGAGGGATGATTAAGCTTTATTACACTAATAAATCTGAATGCTTGATTTGATTTTAAAAGAAAGGGGACATATCGTGCTTGTATTTAGAACATGTGTACATGCTTTAATGTTCATAAAACACATTATGTTTCTCATACTTTCTGTCTGAATATACCTGTATGAAATGCTCTATTTTAACGCCCGTTTCCTTAAGCCCTCCTCCCGAAAAAGCTCAGTCTGCTCCGATTGGCTTGCGAGAAAAAAATGTGGTGCACCTTTGCAAAGGTAGTTCTCGAGCTGTGAGTGGTATGTTCTGATGAGCCTGCATGTGGCGTAGGAAAGGGGAAAGTGAATTTGTCATGATATGTCCCTTTTAACTTAGACAGAACAGTTCTGTGGATTTTACCTCCTGGATATCTTAACTATAATGTATTGTACTGTGAACCTGTATTTCATACCATCTTTTACAAAATAACACAAGTGATCAGCCCACCACTGCATGGCTCAACTCCAACCAGATGTGGACAACAATGCTGTTGTACCTCTCCGTCTGTGCAGAGAGACAGCAGGAATGCGGTCTGTCCGTACTCAGACAGCTAAACAAAGTTATCTGGCTGCAACATCATGAGACTAAAAGCTTCTCCTCTCTCCCCACCACTGTTTATCTACCGCTTTCCAAGTCTGTCTGTGTGTGTGTGTGTGTGTGTGTGTGTGTGTGTGTGTGTGTGTGTGTGTGTGTGTGTGTGTGTGTGTGTGTGTGTGTGTGTGTGGAGATTTTATTTAGTAATCAGCCAAGCCCCTGGAGATGACCGGCGCCTTGGGATTTAGGACCCCGTTGCCGTGACAACCAAAAGGTCACCTGACACCAATCACCTCGGACATCAAGTTTACACTCCCCAGATGAACAGAGGGGATAAGAGTGAAGGGGTGGAGAGCGCTCGAGTGTGGTATTTAACCAGCGGCCCAAAACTGTCCACAGATAATCAATCTCCTTTACGAGCCGTTCGGACACTTTAAACTGCCTAAGACTATTCAAATATTGAGTCCGGAGAGCTTTCAGTGGCTCTGGGGAATTTGCATTTACCAGTGAGGAAACAAGGGTGCGGTGCAAACAAGGACGTATGCAGGTGTGGTCACATGTCCAGGAAGAACAGCAGCCTCTGATCTCATCTTTATCCCGCCCCTCATGATGCGTTCTGCCACTGAGTGCCGCCCCGGTGCACCTGCTGACAGGTGCAGCGGAGGTATGCTGTAGTTTCACCCCAACCTGTCCGACTGGATCAGCAGGTGTCAACACACAAAAGCACACACACACCCCGGAAGAGATGATATATAACCTGCTACTCTCGGGGAATAAATCTGATCATTAACGTGCCCGATGAGTAATTCAGGAAATTAATTACAAATTGCGTCCCTATTAATGAACAAAACCATTGTGTCACTTTCCATACCTTCCAGTTAAGAAATGATGTTTCGCCCTACAGAGTACGTCAGTGTGCTCCTATGGCTGTAACAATGCAGATAACTGAAGTTCCACTTGTGTTGTGAATGACAGACAATAACATCGGCATGTTCTTGTGCTGTTAACTGACAGCAAACCAGAGACGTGATGATAAACTGCCCAGACCGGCTGTATAGGATTCCAACCATTCCTAACCAGAAGGACAATGAACTGGCTGAGGCCGCATGGAGCTAATAAACACAGACTCACTGGCAGCATGGGTGGGGACGTCTTTTTACTGCAGGTTACTATATGTTTTACATCCTTTGGAGGACAAAATGGAAAATGTGGGAGTTCCGAGAAAGGTTAACAATACAGGGAGGAGAAACATCTGTATCTGAATGGATATAGGAGTGTCAGTGTTTTGGGAATGTAAGAACCATGTTGATGGGACATTTTCAGCCTTAGAAATATAAAGAAATATTGATAGGGCAAAATGAAAAACGTTCATTTTAATGCAGGGGTTTTCAAAGTCTGAGACTGGGGGCCTCAGAAAAAGCCCAATGCTGAAGTGCCTTAAACTTGCATTCTTTCTAACAGCCAGCAGGGGGCGACTCCTCTGGTTGCAAAAAGAAGTCTGATTGTATAGAAGTCTATGAGAAAATGACCCTACTTCTCACTTGATTTATTACCTCAGTAAACATTGTAAACATGAGTTGATGGTCTCAATCGCTAGTTTCGAGTCTACATTTAGTAAATTATGGTCCCATTTAGAGTCAAATAGACCATAAAGCAGGGGATGCTTTAGGGCGTGGCTACCTTGCGATTGACAGGTTGTTACCACGGCGTTGTCCGGTCTGGAAGTTGTCCGTGTTTTCGTCTTAGAACTTTAACCCTTTCACAGTGTGTTTTCAGTTCATAAAAGTTAATTATAACCTTGTTGGTGGCCTAAAAATGTCTTATTCAGCGTTCGGTTGTACTCATCTCCACCCTCTCGTGTCACTTCTGGTTGCAAAAAAACAAGATGGTGACAGCCAAAAATGCCGAACTCGAGGCTTCAAAACGGCAGTCCACAACTGACGGGTGACGTCACGGTGACTACATCCACTTCTTATATACAGTCTATGGTATTAATGGATTTTGTAACTGTAAAATCCTATATCAGTTGGGTTGTAAAGCAGAGTTTGCTTGATGCAAGATACATTTCAGGGGAATAACAATAGAGTTCAATCAATTTTACACTGATAATTTCACTGTGGCAATGCAGGGAGAAATGAACACACTCTTGGTATTCAGCAGTTTAAGATAACTGTGCCTTTAAACGTTCAGAGGAGACGATGCAGCTATTGACCAATGAGACTCGTTGTGGTTTAATGGCAGAGAAGGGGAGTTTGAACATGAATAATAAACCAAAGCAAATGTATGACTGCCATCATTTTATTATCTCTAAACAAACAAACAGATGGCAGGAGGAGTCGGGTTTCGGGTGATGACCCTGTGATTAGCGGAGTCACCAGTTGCCAGGTTTTATCAACACGCATCTGATTGGCTTGTTTGTATTTGAACACTGAGAATGAAACACACCCCTGCCGAACGTTTTACAACACTAAGACCTGTCAGACTGCTCAAAGTGTTCTCGAATTCACGACACGGCGTCCCAATTATGTCCCAAACTCTACCCTATAGAGCAGGAAGTGTCCAGAGTGCCTCTGCATATCAGCCAGAACAAAAGACACGGTGGACAAAGGCGACACAATGGATCGAGGAAGTGCCACACAGGAATGAGAGTGGGAGAGCCACAGATAGTGAAAATGGATCTAAAAGGAAGAAAGCTGAACAACACACACAAAAAAGCCCCTTCAAAAAGGAGACAAGAACTCAACAAGCAGAGCTCAGAAACGTATGACAATGCTGAAAATGACTCCTCTTATCGCAGTCATTCCCACTCCAGTTCTCCAGCTGCTTTCTGTGATAACATTGTTTAAAAGTGTGCGGTGCTTTCAGTGGCCCTCAAGTGTCAGCTGGGACCAACACAACTCAACACTTGTAATAAACTCCCGCTCACAACAACAACAGTATCTCCAGCTGTGAGGAGACAACTGCAAACAAGCCTGTTATGTGCACTGCTAAAAAACAGTCAGTGCGACAGAAAGAGGCTTGTCCACTGTGACTCAGCAGGCAACTAGGCCACAATCCAGCTCCTTATCAGCCCATTTACATCAAGAAGAATAGAAATCAACCGCCCCTGAAAAGAAACAGTGCGTCTGTGAACACTCGGATCCTAAGAGCCCCACAGGGAAATTAGATTTCTCGTCTAATTTATGAGCTCTGGAGCCCAGTAGAGCTTGAGGTCACGGAGGGACGTCTGTGTTCGACAGCAATCTTCTGCCTATTTGCGCCAACGAGTTTTTAAAGTAAAATGGGTGATTCTCTATGCGTTAAGCAGATTGGTGCAGTACATCACCGGTACAAGAACTGTCATTTCATGGCAAAGTGCAGAGAGGAGAGAGGGGTGGGGGGGGCGTCTGAGAGAGAGAGAGAGATCATATAAAAAGGTGTGCTGATGTTGCACATTGCTTTTTACAATGATGCAGTTGACTGGGCTGGAGAGGTTCAATTCCACAAGCAGGTAAAAAGACCATCAGTTTGGCCCTCAGTCGCAGCACATAGTCTGGTTTGACAGGCTTACTGCAGCCACAGTTCTATAAACTAGCTAAATCTTATCTGCAGCATTGGCAAATGATGTCAGGTAGGTAAGTATATAAAGTCAGAGTATTATGCTGAAGATATTAGAGGTGAGGGAAAAACATTACGATATTTTACAATGCGATATTGTATCAATACACGGGCATCAAGTATTGATCTTTTATCATATAAATTATTAAACTTTTTACAATCCGACGACCCAACGGCGGGCCTGGCAGCTACTCCGTCTTTCAGAGGTTGTAGCAGGCTCAGTCTTAAGTCCCAAACACATCCACCAAACATCAAAGGACTAGCGGCGACGAAGGCCAGCCTTTGTCTTGGCCAAAAAGTTGCACTCAAACACACCGCAAAGACTACAGCGGATGGCCAACTACCACGTCCGTTCTGCAGCCGACAATCAGCTTGGTGTTTCAGGGCCTTTAAAGCTAGAGTGAAGATAGTGGTATCATATGAAACTAGAAAACAAGAAAAGAGGAATCGGGAAGAACGCTAAATAACGCACCAAATTTTGCCAAGGAAAAACTGGGCATGGCTATTATCAAAAGGGGTTCCTTGACCTCTGACCTCAAGATGTGTGAATGAAAACTCTGAGATGAACAGAGTGCAAACTGTATCTTATTAGATCAAATAGATGTTGAGAAAATTTACAAGACAAACGTATTGCAGACCAGGTGAAAAATTCTGTCCTTTTTTTCCCTAGAGAAATAAATCACATTAATTCTGACGTGAATTTCAATGATTGTGCTAAACTTCCCTTGAGTCTCCGGTCCATTGTGTCCTCCTATAAATCCAGCCGACAGAGGAGGGTTTTTAGGCAAGGTGCAGCAGCGTTTGCTCGACTACAAGCCTATAAAATAACTGTCAGTGACACACAGCAGACACCTGAGAGACTAAAATACTAATCATGGCCGGCTCCAGCTATGTAAACAGAGCATTCCTGAAAAGAACAGAGTGCAGGGCAGCAGTGGTGTGTGTGCATGTGTGTGAGTGTGTATCCCAGCATGCAAACTTAGAGGAAGTATCTGAATGCAATAAGCTTACATGTTTATCCTAAGGGCATGGATTATGGATTTAACTTTATGTATGTCTGCCTGTGTGAGAGAGAGAGAATCTGCAGTGATAGTGGTGTTGCATTACCAACACACACAATCCTGCACATTTGACCCAACACCACCCAGCTACAAAAATCACATGATGCCCACATTAAAGCTTTGAAAAGAGCATCAACAGTGTGTCGTGTGTGTGGTAACCCTCAGCGTCACAAAGCCTCCATCAAGTCCGGCGACAGTCAGTCGACGTGCTGCTGAGCCGTCATTAGATGAACTGAAAATACAGGCATGATGCCAAGGTCTGGAGGCTCTGTGTCATGTCATAATCCTGCTGTACGACACTATTTCCATATGGGTATCGGATTAGGCTCGTCACGGTGGCCACTACTAGCGGTGACGCAATACCACGCCAGCGTACCTTTGCTATGAACGTGCAAGAATTTAACACTGTGGAGTCAGAGATGGATCAGAGTGCTGGTTTGGTTTCCAAACAAAACACACATAACTTCCAGTGTAAATTTTTGTGAGGCCTGTGTTTTTACTTTAATTACAACTACAAAGAAGTCCAGAGTGGCTGGCTTTGGAATTTGTTTACAACATTTTATGTGAGAAAAGGGTGTTTCTGCTTAAAATATTAAAACTTGAGCATAAAGCCGAGCTTCTCTGTCTCATAACATTTGTTTATTGCAGGGCAGGGAAGCAATTTAAGTCAAATAACACCAGTATTTCAAGTCTATTTAAGATCACAGATGGAAAGACTGACACTGAAAAATATCCTAAAACACATTTTAGAGGGATACTGCAACAAAACTGTTATTGTATTGTAGTGAAACCACAACAGATTGTTTTGCTCTTATTCCGAAAAAAGACAATATTCCTACCAAGCTGTTTACATAGCTAATGAACATGTCATGAATATTCCACTAATATTACCGTTTACAAGCAGCAGGGAGTACTCTGATTAACATAACCGGTGGTGAACTTGTTCAACTGTGCAAACACAGCCTCCCTCTTTCATTCCTTCAACCACCTTCTTGAAAAAGGTCAGCATTGTGATATTTGAGCACACACCCCAAAAACCTGTTGATATCCAAGTCTTTCATAATGTTTAAAAGTAGGTGTGTTTCTCCTCCCGACCAGAAATGTGGGCTTTTCTTTTGGGCATGCATCTTTGCAAACTGTCGGCTAGTTGGTTTGTGTACAACGCACAGAGCTGGCTGCAAACAAGCAAGAGGCTGTGTGTCACAAACTGACGTAAAAACAAACAATTGCGAAGCATATTCCGAATGCGCTGTATACGTGTCCAAAGATTGCTCGTAAAATCTAAATATCGGCACATCCCATATGTCTGGATTGGAAAATGACCCGTCTCAAATTCTGAATATTGTCACCTTCGGAATAATAGTGGAATATTTACATTATATGCCCCTTATTCTGAAAAACACAATATTCCTACTAAGCTGTTTACATGGCTATATTCCACTAATATTCCCGTTAAAATGCATATTTCGATTAACGTGAAACCTCCACATGAGGTACGTCGTGCTGACCTACAAACAACCCATTTATATAATCAAGTCAGTTGGCTACCTAGTTGTCTTTTTACCTATTCTCACCATCATCCAGTCCATTTGAGAAGCTCAAGGCATCCTCATCACCGGGGTGTGAATCCCACATTGACGCCATTCTCAGCTCGATGCCCTAACATGTCGTTTATCATGTCAAAATATGGAAAAGTGGAACGGCAGGTGTCGCTTGTTCCATTTTGCTTTGTTACGTCAAAATATGTTTTATTCAAAGTTTTACACTGGTGGCGGACTTGTTCGACCGTGCAAACACAGCCTCCCTCTTTCATTTCTTAAACCACCTTCTTGAAAAGGTTGGTGTTACGATGTTTGTGCATATCCAAAAACCTGTTGATATCCAAGGCTTTCACATTGTTTAAAAGTGTGTGTTCCTTCTTTTCTTTTCGCATGCATCCAACTGTTGGCTAGTTGGTTTTCGTACAACGTACACTGCTGTTTACATTGTCATATTTAGAATAATAGTGGTATATCAGTGTGTCTATAAACTCAATCAGTGACAGCAATACAGTCCTGACAAGATAACACAGAGAAAGGCCCCATTAAGCCTCTCTGCTGTCAGCAGATTGCACAACGTTTGGCTGGCAGTTCTTGAATTATAAAAGCAAATGGACTTCTTTCTTGTAAGTTCAGCTTTCATCAGAATACTGCACTGAATCTACTTTACAGCTACTGCTGTTGGAAGGAGTTCAAATGTAAAGTGGATTTAACTCAATGTCAAATTCATTGAGGAGCGGGAACGTGAAAATAAGAGAGTCGAGGGGAAGATGTACAATATCTTCTTCTTAAAGGAGGAGGATTATCATAATCATGTGAAAATGTGTAGTCAGTGTGTGAACATTTACATATAGAGTAAACTGCTGTAATACTAGCTTAAACTTTCAAGGTCTATCATCAGGCACATTTACCAGCTTTGTTTAGAAAGCCGGGCGATGGCGATACTACTGACAGAGAGAAACTGAACTGCAAATTCATGGTGATAAAAAGAACCAGATCAGATCAGCCTGGATATAAGTTTGTGTCCTGTGTTTAAGGCGTCAACTAACAATTATTTTCAATGTCGATTAATCTGTAGATTATTTTCTTGATTAATAGATTAGTTGTTTGGTCTATAAAATGTCAGAAAATGGTGAAAAATGTGAATCAGTGTTTCCCAAAGCTCAAGATGACAGCCTCAAATGTCTTGTTTGGTCCACAACTCATTACATTCTCTCACTAAATGTATTCTTTAGGTCATTTTTCAAGCAAAAACGTAAAACATTTCAATAGTTTAAGTTAACAAATGTGAGCATTTGTTTTACATTATAATACATTTAAATTTGTGGGGTTTTAGACTGTTGGTCAGACAAAACAAGACAGTTGGCACCTTGGGGTATGTTTTATGAACCAAACAAGGAATTGATTAATATAGGGCTGCAACTAACACATATTTTCAAGGTTGATTATTCTGCCAGTTATTTTATCAATCAATTAGTTGTTTGAAAATGTGGAAAAATGTCGATCAGTGCCCAAGATGATGTCCTGAAATGTCTTGTTTTGTCCATAACTCAAAAGATATTCAGTTTACTGTCATAGAGGAGTAAAGAAACCAGAACATGTTCACATTTAAGAAGCTGGAATCAGAGAATTTTTACTTTTTTATTCTTAAAAAATGACTCCAACCGATTAATCGATTGTCAAAATAGTTGGTGATTGATTTAATAGTTGACAATCAATTAATCGATTAATTGTTGCAGAACATTATTGCAAAATAAGTAATAATACAATAAGAACCAGATCAGACAGCTTGGACATGAAGTTTTTGTCTTGTGTTCAATTTGATGTTTGTGTTCAAGTTCTCAATATGCGTTAGGAAAACAGAGGATGGCGGTGGTGTTGTCACATAAACACACGTCACTCCAACTAGACTAGACATTGACATCTGTGACTGATGCCAACAGTGAAGAGAGGAGGTGGACACCGGTGACCTCTTAATTAAGACTCAATCCTTTCCCCGTCTCTGCTAATTAGTCTCCGCTTGTCTAATTAAGATTCTATCAGCGAGCAGTCACCGTTTCCTCACTGTACTGCCTTAATGAAGCCTGTACTGTAAATGCTTCTGCCTGGGAAAAATGAGGACAAAGTTTCTCTACCATAGTTTTCATACGGTGCCGTAAGTGTGCTGACCTTTAAGTGCTCACATGCATATACTGACCTTTCTGCTCCGCTATCAAACGCACACAATGGGACAACTTTGTGCTGCCATGGTGCTTCGTGCTACCAGGACAATCAAACCCATCACAGAAGCTGAACTGTGCTTTTAAAGGCTGTTTGCAACCTCTTATACTTGGCTCAGATAAAATTTGCAAATAATTTGTCTCATTACTCATTCGTAACATTACATTTTCCCCGAACCAAGATACTGTGACCACAGGATAAGAATAATTCCTCCGAATTCAATCACAGTTGGCCCACATTATCCATCTCAAACAGTCATTACGGAGGTGTTAGGTCTGCCTGCATTCTTTCTTAGTGTTTTGCAACGAGAAAGCTCTTCCAAAAATCTATTAAACTTTACCCAAATTGAGGCCTGTTTTAAGTTTTGGAGACAAAATACCAGGATCTGAACCAACTCTGCTTTCACCTAACCCTGAATACTTATGAGACTGGTTAGCAACAATAGCCAGAAGCCAAATGATTTCTAGATAAAATTAAATTGAAACCATGTGGAATAGAAAAAGTGATATTACTCTATAACTGGCTTGTAAAATAATAAACCTTTGATAATGCTAAATATGCAGCATGAAAATTGAGTAGTGCGCAGAACTATTCTCCCACAAAGTTAAGAATGTGTTGTGTGTGTGGTCCCCGGCATGTATTTAACCGTTTAGTGTGTGTGCATCATATAAGTTGAAGAGGCATGAAACTACTGGAAACAACAGACGTTAATGTGAGTGGGTGCAGGGATCTGTGGTGATGGAGTCATGCGGTGAGTGCCCAGCTTTAGGGGACACACAAGCACAGCTGATGCACAGTCATCATGCAGAGTCCGACACGGGGATATCAGATAGTTGCGATATCTGTTGGACACGGTGTCACTTGGCCCCTCGCTGCTGAGCGCTGCTGGGAGGCCACCTGCGAAGCTGATGACACAACCATATCTCCCCTGTCATCGTAAGCCATTTGGTGTCCTGAAGGCTTCCAGCTAACCGCAGCGCGCACACACATGCTTTCTCAATCAAGGATGCTTCAGCTTCAGCGCTGGTCAACCATCACACAGGCAGATATTTCCAGATGGAAGAAGTGCAGGCACCTTTTTAACAGTGTGCTCGCCGTCTACGTACAAACTGTACAAACACACGCGATCACAAACACTTTAGATGTCATAAACCATACTTACCAGGTCATTTTTAGTGACTGCACAGCAGGATACTAAATTAATAGTCGTTTCCTCAGGGAAATAAAAGGAATAGTTCGACATTTTGGCAAATACGCTTTCGTACAAAAACTGAAGTATGAAAACGAAAATTCACCATTTTACTAGGGACTACATGTCAGACTTTTTCTTGGCCGGGAGCAGTAGCTACCTGTCCCACTGGTTGCCTGGCAACTAAGGGTGTAAGAAAATATCAATACACGAGTATCGCGATATTATTTTGTGTGTTACTGTACCGATTCTCCAAAGCACTCTATCGATTTTTTAAATTAACCTCTTAAAAATCCGACGGCCCGCCATCAGACCCAGCTGCTATTTGATATTTCCAAAGTTGTAGAGGGCTCAGTTTTAAAGCTAGAGTGAAGGTACTGGCATCATATAAAACCTAAGGAATTCATTGGCACCATGCATGTCATACTGGCATGTCACAAAGGAGGCAAATTTGGCGAGGAAAAACTGTCATGGCCATTTTCAAAGGGGTCCTTTGACCTCTGACCTCAAGATATGTGAATGAAAATGGGTTCTATGGGTACCCACGAGTCTCCCCTTTACAGACATGCCCACTTTATGATAATCACATGCAGTTTTGGGGCAAAAACTACATTATGACAGTTTTCCTCAAATTACATTAAAAAAAAACAACCGCAATATATCGCCTTGCTACAGTATTGCAATATATCGCAATATTAAATCGTTAGCCCTGTATCATGATATGAATCGTATATCATGACATGTATCGTAACGCCACATTCATGCCAATACCCAGCCCTACTGGCAACTGCTCCAATAGTTTATGTAAAATGGCAAATTGTAATTTTTATGTTTTAGTTTTCATACAGAACGAGATATATTGTGTTAATTAGTTAGCTTTATGCCGAATTCACACAAGGCAGCTGCAAAGTGCGGCTTGCTGCAATAATTACATTTTTCTGCAGCCTGGAGGCGTGTTCATGTTCATGTGTCTCAGGCAGGATGAAATTCTTTGTAACAGAGGTCAACATGTCACAGGAGTCAAAGGATGTGTTTACTGATTGGCTGCAGGTACTCACTGGCTGCACTTCGCCAATAAAAGTCAAACTTTTCCCAGCTTTTAGTTTGGCCACACTTCGCCGCAGAATCAAATCACAGTTTTCCATAGACGTTGCATGGCAGTTCGCAACAGGCAGCACTTTGCCACTGCTTTGGTGTGAATGTGGCGTTACCTGTGCTGGTACTTTAGACCGATTTTATTACCTTTGGACACAGCCAGGTTAGTTGTTGCCCCCGTTTCCAGTCTTTATGCTAATCTAAGCTAACTGGGTGACAGCCCCAGCTGCATATTTATCGTACAGACATGAGTCTCGATCTTTTGACTCAAATAAGCGTCTTTCCCAAAATGTGCATTGCAATAGTGCCTCACTGACTACATATGCATCAATTACTAAAATACTTCTGGGAAGAACCACCGCGTAGGTTCATCAAGAGATACTTTGAAACACACGTCAGTGGTCATTTCCTCCCCACAAACCTTAACACATGTTACCAATATGCCTTCCTTACTTACTTCAAACCTTTCCCAGCTAATTCGTTTACCCATAATCCAGCACACTCTCCCTTCACAGTGACTGCCACCCACATAAAGCTGTCTTCAGCGCTTTGCCACACACGTCATCCATAAAGTGCTGTGAAGTGACCTGTTGGAACGATTCTTTTCATTAAGCAGGAAAAGGACGGTGTGGGGGGGGACTCAGTCAGAACGGGCTGCCCCTTAATAAGAGCCGTCACAATCCCCATACTCACACGACAATGAGTGTGGAGAGAATAGATGAAGACTTGAGAGGGGAGAGATAAAGAGAGCAGACGAGATGAATAGAGCGAGGAGAGATGAGGAGGAGGAGGAGGAATAAGGCAGCGTGGTTCAACCAGGCATTGTTGTGAGCCGCATAATTGCCTCTGCAGGAAGACCCCGGGAGTTTGGAGATGTGTGTGTGTGTGTTCACCGCCGTGGACAAACAGACAGACTCATGTCTAAATCCTCTTAATCGGGGCTAGACTGCTCTCTAAACCTGTTGATACTCCCTTGTTTTGCCTGCGTGGGCACATGAATGTGCGCGAGTAAGCTTCCCAAAGACTTTACATTAATGGGATTTGTGTAAACAGACCCCGAAGCCTCAACATAATTAAAAGTAAAGAAAAGAAGGAAGCAGACTGGGGAAGTAAGGCCTTTATATCTCAAGGAGCCTGAGAGATAAAGTATAGATTTTCTAGGTGCAACCAGGACGAGAAAGATAACAAGCTGACGATTAGCTTTAATGACAACAAATTAACTCTATGGAAGCCTCCAAGTGTCTTTTTACCATCTTGAGTCTCAAATATGCTTCAACATGATATTACAGAAACATGAGGATGAGCACTTAACTACGTGTCTTTGTGCAGAAGTCCCTGCTGAATTAAAAACATTAAAAAATGCATAAAACTTTCAACTTTTCAAGAGAGACTAGCAGCATTTTTCTTGGGCACATCCACTTGCTGCTGGGTCTAGTCTCAGCCATATTAATGATGCCCACAACCACTACGTTGCGTCCTCGTCTGCCCGCTGCAGGCACATCTCATCCGAGTTTAACAGCAGCAGAACTGACAGAAAGACTTGGCCATGTCGGCCTGTCTGGCACGCAAACGGGCGCACATGCATAAGCAGACACCACTACTATCTGCAGGCATATTATCCCGTTCCTGACACAAAACAGAACTGCCTAATATGCTCAAACATTGTGGAGAGACTGTATGCACAGTGAAGGCTGGCAAAGAGACTGTGAAGTGTCAGCTACCTCTGAAGTGGTTGGTGTTTTGGTACATTTCACCACTCAGCTACTGACTTCACATTTTGACGATTTACTGTTCAAAAAGTGACTCTTGTTCTGATTGGTTGGTTGGCTCTAAACCTGGAAAGATCTTGCAGCTGTAAAGTTTTAACAGCAACTTAACACCCTGTTTCAGCTGGAACACACCCACTTCACAAATTCAAAAATGCATTCAAACACAAGCACACCAGGACACATCAGAGCTGCTTGAACTGCTAGTTCAGCCTAGCGAAGCTTCAACATACAGTAGGCAATGGAGAGTGACAGTTACAGATATGTGAGGGATGTGAATGAGTGGTATGAACAACATTGTAATCCACTACCTTACTAGTAAAACTAGTTCTACTTGGAGGGGGCGATGGGGAATGAACGTGACATCGGCTTGTAATTACCTCGCCAAGGCCAAAGGCCTAGGAAGGAGGTTATGTTTTCACCGGCGTTGGTTTGTTCGTTTGAAGGATTACTCCAAAAGTCCACGATGGATTTGAATGAATTTCTTTGGAGGGGTAGGGTGTGGCACAATGAACAATCCCTTATATTTTGGTGGCGATCCGGATCATGATTCGGCTTCGGGAATTTTTTTCCAGTCAGCGACGTACATGAAACCTGCCTTGGCGGACGTCTGCGCTCTCCGTGTGCACCTCTAGTTAGGGCTGTGGTGTCATAATTTGTGTTTTAATGAACAAATTGTCTAAGGTTATGGGCTCACGAATAACATAAAAACATACACCCATGAAGACGCATAAAATTACATTAAAAACATATAAAAACTACATAAATAAATAAAAAAGAACAAGTTTTGCTGCATTAAAAAGGTCTACACTTGAATTGTAATTCCTGTTAATTTTAAAGATTTTTTTTTACCAAGTTGCTGGTGAACGATTTATTATTTTAATAATAAACAACCATTAAGTAAATTTATATCTATCTATTTATTTGTTACATCTTGTTTTACAAAGTTAGGAAAGCAATGTTTAAGTCAAGCCTGATGTTGCCTTACACATAAAAGAATGATCCTAGTCACTTCCACACAGTGAGGCATACAGCTTATTAATTAAACACTGATATGGGATCGGTACTCGGCCAATAGTCAAGGCCCAGATATTGTTATCAGTATCTGACTGAAAATGACGGATCGGTGCATCCCTTGTCTATTTGGCCTTGTTTAAAATAGATATTGCAGTAGGAATGAAAGAGTTTTTGATAGTCCTCTTTTTGGCCAGAGGTTCTCTGAAGCAGCTGCCTGATGGGAGTAGCTGGAAGGAGTGGTGACGGATGGGTGACGGGGGTGTGAAGGGTCCTCAGTGATGAAGTTTGCCTTTCTTTTTAACTGCAGGCAATAGAAATGCTCCCAAACTCGCATTTAGTACCTTTAAGTTACTTTTTAAGCAGCTGATAACATGCATATTTTCAGGATTTTCAGGATTTTCAGGAGGAAAAAAACTCTAATGAAGACGTTCACCTGTTCTGGGTTGGAGGTGAATTTTGCACGGAGCATCATTGTACCTCCCAGCTGAGGGATTATGCTAACCAAGCAGCCGGATTGACAGTGTGGGAACGGGAACTCATTGGCTAGGTTAAAAGTTACCTTTGGTACTGAACCAAAGCAGCCTGATATTAAGCTTATAGAGCTTTAATTTCCCTCTGTGTCCCGACACTCATAAGGAGCTCGGGAGCATTTCATGGCTCGGGTTACCATTAAGGAAACAGCTGCCTGCTTTAGACATCTCAGCACAGGCTTTTGATTTCACTCAACTAATGTTTAAAGATCTAACAAGCCGTTTCTCTTTAGTCCTGATGTTCCTCGGTATTCAGGAGTGTCTTCAGGAACTTTTTATGAACCGTGTCTAAATCTTGACGCATTCCCCACAAATACACACTCCTCGACTGAGCATGTATACAATTTGAGGACACTGGATAAGAGCAGTCTTCAAAAGGAAAGGAAAGGGAACTGCCTCACTGCCTCACTGCCTCCCCCCCGCCTCTACTAAACTCACTATCGTAAATTAGTTGGCCTTTCTCTTCATCTGACAGAGTGTGTAACTGCAAGCGCCAAGTGTGACCGATTCCCATTCAGAGTCGATACAACAACCTACACTTGAGCTAATTAAGGAAGAGAAAGACTATTCTCTTCAGCAAACAAGAGCGAAGACTGCACACGTGTGCATATGTACCTCTTTAGTGGGATTACAAAAAGCGCTGCATTAGTGAGACAGAATTTCATGGCCTATTTAGTTGGTAACCGAGTGTCCCTCCACTGTAGTTAAATGCAGAGCTTAAGCTGAGCACACAAGCACAAATTCAGCACAAAGTAGGCAAGATGCTTATACTGTACACGTCTATATCTCTCCCTCTTTCTCGCTCTCAAACCCACACATAGACACACACCCTGAAATTGAAGCCAGAGATCTTTCCTAAAGCCTGCTACGAGGGAGGAAGTGAAGTCGTTCCACCGCTGTCAGAGAATACAAAGGTGGAAGAACGGTTGGGGCGAGGAGGGGTGTCCAACTTCCTGCTGGGAGAAAGGAAATAAACACTTCCATATGCAATGCCCTGCCAGAAACACTCACACACACATACACACGCACACACACACACAGAGCTTGGAGTTAATGCAGTAACACGGTGTTGTAAATTCGAGCAGCCATGGTTAGCAACTCACACTGCCATTATGAAAGGCAGAATGTTTTCTGCTTGCAGGAATTTATAGCTAGCGAGGCCTCGTTCATCACACCAGCTCCGTAATATAATGCAGCTTGGGAAGAAATACACCTACTTCCTCAGTTCCTGATTGGTCTGGGAGAGCGATGGTTGTTTTACGTGAAGAGGATTTAAATTTCTATTGTGTGTGTGTGAGAGAGAGAGAGAGAGAGAGAGAGAGCGTGGTCACATGCATCAAATCCTGTTGACCCACACGCAGCATAACTCCTGCCTGGGGAAACCCTTGAACTCTGGGCCACTGTGCCATTTTTCATGTCCAGAAAACGCACACACTCATACACACCATTGTTTTTTACAGTCCTTGTGAAGACCTTTGTTGGCTACAATCCCTACGCCCTGATATCACCAACGCACACCTACAGTAACCCTAAAAGCCTAAACACATCAAGTGTGCCCAAATTGACTCCCCGGCTGGCCTAAGCATCCGGGAATTATGTATTTTTAAGATGTTTTTTAAACTAAAATGTGTTTTACAAGTAACTCCTTTAAGGAATAACTCATAGGTTGTGTGCTTAACGTTAGCGAGTGTCGGTGTGCGGTACAGAGAGAGAGAGAGAGAGAGAGAGAGAGAGAGAGAGAGAGAGAGAGAGAGAGAGAGAGAGAGAGAGAGAGAGAGAGGGCGTGTGTGTGTGACGGACTGATGGCGAGTATAGACATCATAGCTGTGAGTGTAGCAGTGAAGTGTGTACGGTTTAGGCTGTCGGTGAAGAAATGCTAGACACAAGCCAGGTTACAGTGTCTTGCTCGCCACAGTCTGTTTACTGAAAGGGTTAGCCCCGAAGTTAGCCACAAATTCGGCTCAGGCTCGCTTAAAATGCTCAGCAAAAACAACTTTTATGGTAGAAACCCTGCTGTGTCTTGGCCAAAAAGTTGCACCCAAAACACACCGCGAAGACTACAGCCAACGGCCAACTACCACGTACGTTCTGCACCTGCATGAGAAGAAATAACTCTCCACACCAGCAGGTGGCGGTAGTCTGTATTAGTCATTCAAAAAGGGTAAACGGGAGACTCAGGACGGCGAATATATAAGCCGGTTTTCATATTCACACCACTCTCACTCACCACTTAGCTTCATTCCAGATGGCCACGTTGTTGTGAAAATATCCGTGTATTGGAATGATCAGAGAAGACGAAGATGAAAAATGAGAAGAGCCTTCTGTGTGCACACTCTTGACTTTACTCGTTTGCTTGCTTTCTTCACTTCCATTTCTCTTCTCGTGCACTGATTCATTTAAGCTGAACAGCCAATGCTGAATCGGCCAAAAAACCTGCGACAAGGACAGACTAGAGCCAACGGTGCGAGACACACCACAAAAACTAGGCCGACAGACGCTCACTGACAGCTCGAAGTTTACTTAGTTAAAATCATAAACCATAATAGCTGCCATATTTTTGTGCGCATGAAACAGAACAGTGCAAGAACACACACACGCACGCTATCATAGGAACTTCCCTGATTACCAACACACCCAACATGTGTACCAACACCAGAGAGAGCATGACACTAATCTGCTCTCAATCTAAAACCGCTCTGTTGTGATTGTGTGTTTGTACATAGCGTGTGTTTTGCATTATGGAGCACTACAGTTGGTCATCTTCTCATAAGAAGATTATCCATAAAGACATTCTAGTGTTTATCAGTCTTATCATTATGTGAATTTCTGTTTGCAAACACAGGCTACTGTCATTGTCATTATAGTATTATTGAGCTGCATTAGGAGGGTTAGTAGTAGCTGCTGGTTTAAAAGGTTGAGAGTGCATGAGTGTGTTTGTATGTAATAGTCCATAATTACATAATCCAGTTATTTTCCCACAGCTTCTGCCCGATCGATACACAGTGAAGTCAGCTTGGACTCAGCAGCAGTGCACAGGGTGTGTGTGTTCTGCAGCAGCGAATATGTGTGTGTGTTGTACTTTTTCCACTGATACCAAAAGCAAACAACACAATCTCTGCAGCAGAACTGGTTAGAGAGCCTTTTATCAGCTCAGACTGCAAGTGCCCCTGTGTGTATGTATGTGTGTGCGCTCACAGGTCTGAATAGAGTGCTGAAGGTCCCGACCTAACACTTTTCAACAAGTCTCTTTATACGGCTGGCAGTCGACAGCAGCAAACGCTTCGTGGAGTGAGCCAAGACACTGCAGCAGTACCTCTCTCTCTCTTCCTCTCTCTCCACACATCCCACTTGATTAAAGTGAGAAAATGGCACAAGCTCTGCTGGGTAAAATTAGGTCACTTAGATTTTACAGATGGCCCTTGTTGCCAAGCATATTTTCCCAATTAAGGCTGATTAGGGAGGGGAAAATCCCAGACAGCGTGAATTATTAAAAAACTTGAAATGGAATTTGATCATGTGACGTTGTGTGGCGGTGACACCCGACATCCCCAGATGGGTCCTGGAAAAAAGAGCTGGGAGACTTGTGATTGGTTCAAAGTGAGGAGTGAGTTTCCTCCTATTGTCTAAAGTCATTAAAGTGCAGAAAGGATGAGGGGGGGATGCATGATCAACACGGGCTGATGCTACAAGACCAGAGTTTAAAAAATTGATTCCCTTTAAAGTATTTACATGAGTGCTAATTAAAATGACCAGATAGTTTTCTATTTACATGCTCCTCGATAACAAATAAATCCAGCACTTAACAACTGGCAAACTTTTGAAATAGATGTCCACCACTTGGCGCTATGATTTGTTTACTGTCGTTTCCTCCTGCAGCAAGAGTTTTATATCACAACACACTACCCCTGCAGTTACTGAATGGGAGAAGGCGAGCCACCCGCAGCTCTCAAGAAATCACCAAGAAACTAGTAAACATGTAACTCGAATGAACTGAGCGAACAAAAATACAGATATCCTGAAAGGTCAAAGTAGCCAACAGTGAGAAATGATCACTTCTGATCCATTGAATCAATACTAAAACATTAAGACCAGCACTTTAAAACTCAATAGGCCTTTTTCACAGCACGTCATGGCCGGGTAAACACAGGCGTAATTAATAAAATAAATTATGGTCTCGTTCTATTTAATGTCTCATCCATTCCAGTGAGACAGGATATAAAATACCAGATCCCTGGCCCATCTAAATGCAACAGGACCATAATTAATTTTATTAATTACACCAGCAATGACATGTCAAAATGGCTGCTGTGAAAAGGGCATATTAAAACCTCTACGTATGATTCAACCGCACAGGTGTTTTCACTTATTTGGCCTAATTAGACTTATTTTCAAGACTGTGTGGGAGTTTACAGACTGAGATTGATTTACATCTCCCCATTTGTCCTGATAGTTTCTGTTGTATTATATTAGTCAGGGCATTGACAGCATACACCTTCATCATTAGTATAAAAGGCCTTTTTCACAAAAAGTCATTTTAAAAATGTCACAGTAGGAAAAAGCACAGGTGTAAACAATAAAAGCAACGATGGTCCTGCTGGCTCGCGGTCACGACTCACTGGGACACTTGAATAACACGCAGCCATAGTTAATGTTATTGGTAACACCTGTGCTTCTCCTACTATGACGGGTCAAAATGCCTGCTGTGAAAAAATAGAGCGCTACAGGAATGAGTCCTAAAACCAGGAAATGAGTTAGCATTTTAGCACTTCCGGCTCCCTCGTCTTGAAGTCAAGGGTTTTTTTGAATGGGTTTTTGGAAATATCATAAACGTCTGTTTGCCACAGAGCTTATTTTTTGCAATAATCCAGACCAAAACTCAATGGAAAAAATCCCATTGGCTTTTTTTTCAGGGGAACCAGGGTCATATAGTAAGAGACGAAACTCCAGTGTTTTTTTGACAAGAGCTGCGGTCTCCATTTTGGACTGAACACGCTTATTATATTTATAATATTTTATTGTTCAGCACAGGCCATTTCGGTAGAATATGACAATAGAATAGAAATAATTTTACTTTTATACAGGACTTTTAAGGCGGACGTTTTACTGGCATTCGGTAGTTGCATTCAGTCCAAAATGGCGGAAGCGTAGCTTTGCTGCTGGGTGCTGATGTTGCAATGGAACAAACAATTGACTTTCACTGCTTGGCAATATACGTTCTTTGACTCTCGGGCCGACTGATTTTGGTGACATCACATAATCACCAGCGTAGTTCCGCCCATCTTCAACCTACATAGAGGTGTGATTAGCCATTAAGTGAAAACACCTGTGTGCAGCACCTTCTTTAACTTTAGTTTGCTCTATTTGTATTTAATTAGGGCCGTTGCTAAGTTTCATAACTCAAAGTATTTTGAACTGCGTGATAATAGGTGCCACATGGAGAATTTTTTTTTTTTAAACCAACCAAAAGGTCTGAAGCCTTTTATTCCCAAACAAACACTACATCCGGTGATTTGAGAGGTAAACAAACCTACAATCAGAAAACAGGATCTAATCAGAGCTGGACCACGTTTTCCATTAGCCCCGATGCTCCCCATCCCAAAGAGGACATTTACATGTTCAGTTGAAGGTTTTCTCCTTCACTTTGATTTTTTTCCCTACTTTTTATATTCACTAGAAGAATAGTGCATTCTTCATGTTTGTTCCAAAGTAATGACAAATACAATGCAGTGGCACAAAATGTAATATGCAGGTCGAGGATTTTCTAGTCTAGTAACACTGTCCTGAAATTAATGCAGCACTACTTTGATGTTGAATGCCACTTCTGAGCAGACCCAGCCAATATTGCCGACGGCTGCGTTCACAGGTTCTAAATATGTGAAATTGTCCTTGAAGAGTCGCTGCTCTTTTGTCTTGTCTCTACAGGAAGTTAGTCTGGCTCCGAGCATCCCTTCAGCAGTCTGCTTTACCGCGCTGGGAGCCTGTCAGAGAGGCTCAGTGTCAAACCGCACAGCCCTGCTGAGTCAAGCTGACCATGAACGAGCCAGACCGGCCACACTGGCCTGATGTTCACTATTCTGTTATGACTGATGCTCCCATTCTTGTGAGGCGCTAGAGACGTGTTGCCAGTTTAGCCTGTTTGAGAGCTCAACAGATGCAATGCAACCTAAACAGACACAGGCCAACTCTGCTTTTTATCTGCTTGTTTAGTGGATTACCTCTGTATAAATATATGATCACTACTTTATTTCACATAATGTGCCTGGCATACTAAAAACGGAGGGTTAATTGAAACTCCAGGTATCACCTGCTATACATCCAGGCCTACTATATAGAGTCAAAAATCAGTATGAAAGCTTAATCCTATGATTATTCCAGGTGTTGAATGTGTTGTTCTCTGTAAAAGATCATTAGTCTCTTAACATGTGAGCCATTTCAATGGGTTGGTTAACAGACAGAACAAAAGGGAAGCTGAATAAACAATATTAGGGAGCAGGTGTTGTTTCCATCCCACCTGGAACCAGGCAGGTGGTAGTTTTCTCTAAAGTACATGCCAGACTACATTAAAAAAATCTGTCAATTTAACGTGGCCATGCTCGTCTGACAGGTGTACAAAGTCACTACTTCTTTAAGTTTTCTCACCCACTCTTCTGTTGGATAAACCACTATTTCGCTTGGAAGAACTTGTCTTATCTCAACATAATACCAACATAAACCACAGAACTCCTCTCTGGAAGCAACTTAAACGTGTCTATTTTAATACATTTTTAAACTTATTGTGCATTTCATGTGTGCCGAATTGAAGAGTGCGTCTTTTTTGTTTCAATATAAGGCTTGTCACGTTAAAAAAAAAATCAACCCCTGTCATTTTTTAGACAACTTTGTAACATTAAAGCGCAGACGTTTGAACGGAGTTTGGCGTGTGTTGCCTCCTCCACCTCTCCCAGTCCATTACGTTGTCTGTACAAGCCAAACTACATTCAAAAATCTGTCAATTTAACGTGGCCTTGCTCGTATGACAGGTGCACAATGTCACTACTTCTTGGAAGTTTTGTCACCCACTCTTCAGTTGGATAAACCACTATTTCGCTTGGAAGAACTTGCCTTATCTCAACATATTACCAACTTTAGCCACGAACTCTCTGGAAGCAAAGCCAACTTAAACGTTCCTATATTAATACATTTTAAAGCTTTATTGTGCAATTCATGTGTGCCGAATTGTAGAGTGCTTACTCTTGGTTAAATAAAAGGCTTGGCAAATAAAAAAAAAATAAATAAATAAAAAAAATCAACCCCTGTCATTTTTTAGAAAACTTAGTGCTTGCCTTATCTCAACATATTACTAACTTTAACCACAGAACTCCTCTCTGAAGCAGAGCCAACTTAAACGTTCCTATTTTAATACATTTTTACACTCATTGTGCCATTAATGTGTGCCGAATTGAAGAGTGCTTCATTTTGGTTCAATAAAAGGTTTGTCAAATAAAAAAAAATAAAAAAATCAACCCTTGTCATTTTTTAGACAACTTTGTAACATTAAAGCGCAGAAGTTTGAATGGAGTTTGGCGTCTGCCGCCCGCGCTTCTCCCAGCTTCTCCTTACCTTGTCTGACAGTTTTCAACCTAAACCCAACTTAAACTTGCCTATATTAATACATTTTAAAGCTTAATTGTGCAATTCATGTGTGCCGAATTGAAGAGTGCTTCCTCTTGGTTCAATAAAAGGCTTGTCACATAAAAAAATCAACCCCTGTAATTTTTTAGACAACTTAGTAACTAGAAATCGCAGAAGTTTGAACGGAGTTTGGCGTCTCCACTGCCGCACCGCTTCTCCCAGCTTCTCCTTACCTTGTCTGACAGTTTTCAACCTGACGGGACCTTTGCAGTTCTTTATCACAGTCTGCACGTCGTACAAGGGTAATCCCGAGATGGAGAGGTTCTCCACCTCCAGCAGCAGCTCTCCTTCATTAAGTTGTCCTATTTTATAAAGCGCGACATCCTCGCTGTTAACTTCGCCGATGTAGGCGAACTCCCCGTTCTCCGCTCCGCCGCGCAGCGACACGTTGAAGTCACCGCGGGCATCTTTAGCGACGGAGCACTCGTTCATTCTGGAGGTCCAGTGGTTTTTCTTTAGCACGGGTTTGGACATTGTGGAACAAGTTTATGAGCACGACACCAAAAAGAAAAACTGGAGAAAATAGTCACAGAAGCAATAAGCCTCTCAGAAAGTGGACTTGTATCCGAGCGAAGCGCAGCAAACTTTCTTTCTCTCCAACAGAAACATGTGTGCCTCTCTGCAGCTCTCCCAGGTGAGAAATCAAGCCATTCCTGGTCGGGGCAAGTCGCTCCTTCTTAATGTGTAGATATTAACATCCCAGCAGGTTTAATCCACCTTTATTATCGATGACATCCTTTAAGTATCCACTTGTTAAATCCCTCCTCCAGTTGTTCTTATAAACTCACTTTAAATGTCTTTCTTTTTCCAGTTAGCAGTGCACTTTATCGGTGATTGGCTCGGTCCGGCTCGGCTCGTTTAACCCAGGTGCGTCGCTCTGGTGTTCACTCTTTAGCTGATCTCTCTCTGCTGTCTGTGAAGCTGGGAATGTGTTGCTGTTCGTGCTGCGTTCAAGTACTGTCGGAAAGTTCCCCTGATGGGGTCACATGAAACGTCCCAGCAACAACGTGGTATACTTTATTTATATGGAAATGTTGTTTGTATTATATAAATAAAAATGGAGGTGGACATTTTTCATAATCTCTGTAAAGATGTAAATATATACATTTATTTTATTTGTA
>CAKAOH010025539.1:0-21133 GCA_916701665.1 Sebastiscus tertius | reverse complement strand
TCAGCCAGTGATAAATAAATATAAAGATAAAGAAAAATGTTGTTCCTCAAAAAACACTATTATGATCAACTATCAGACTATAGCACTGTTTAATCTTTGTGACTCAAGTTTGGGTGTTTTGAAGTGGGGTTGTAAAAGAAAGGCTCACTTAAAAAAAAAAAGAAAAAGATCAATACACGCTATATTTAGAATATTTTCACCGCTTTACCTTACCGTCAGACAGCCCTTTCTGACAGAGAACAGAAGCCGTTGTATCCATCTAGGCTATCGTCAAAGCCACCAGACTCCATTGAAAAAACGATAATTTTACCTCGCTGAACACAGGGGGTTGCTGGTCTACCGCTGCCTCGATCGGTTAGTTTGTTTGTGTTAATGTGTGACTTGACAATAACACAAGCAAACTAACCGATCGAGGTAGCGGTAGACCAGCAACTCCTGTGTTCTGTGAGGTAAAATCACTTTTTTCAATGGAGTCTGGTTGCTTGGGCAAGAGCATAGATAACAACTTCAGTTCCCCGTCGGAAACATCGACTGTATAGCCGTCTCATGGCAAGGTAAACTGGTGAAAATATTCTAAATATAGCGTACACTTAAACTGACATTGATTTTTTAAGTGAGCCTTTCTTTTATGTGGCTAAATTACGCTTTGCTGCCGGCCCGGTCCACAGCAGTACATTGCTTCTGTGTGGTAACTCCTGTCTGTTTCTCCAAGCTGGGGGCGTGTCGACCGTCATCTAATGTAGGTAATACACTGACTATGGATAAGTACCTCATACAACCCCACTTCAAAACACATGAATTATCCCTAGCCCTACTGAATATCATGATAAATGCATACCGACTGTCTATTATGTTCGTATGTGTGAAGCTGTGCGTGTACACGTGTGTTGCGTGTGCTGACCCTCAACACGGGTCTCCAGGTACTTATCCAACTCCTCTTCTTTCTTCACAGCCTCCTCTGAGATCTTGGGAGCTCCGGGTAAACACACCAACACCACACTCATATTGTCCCTGCTCCCCTGCAGGACAAAGAGAAGAAATAAAGAGGACATTTAAAATCTATGTAGGACATAAGGTATATTTACTAGCTGTTAATTGTGCAGGGAATTTCATTTTTTACTGTATGTAACTGTATCACAATCCTTAGAGTCATAATGTTCCTAATTCTTGTTTTAAATAAATTCAGGGGTTTCCCTGTCAAAATAAATATAAGGCAAATAGCCAGCAGACAGTGTTTTTACTTTCAAAAACAGGAGAAGAAAAACAGCACTAGTGTAAACTTGCTGTTTTTTAACATTTCAACAGTCGAAGCTTTCCAGCACGAAGGTTTGCTGGTGGAGCAAGCAAGTAAGGGATAATATACAGCTAGCGGGTCATTGTTGTGAAATAAACCCCAACAGAGGTCTTGCATCGCCGTGAAGGAGTTTATTTCTCAACATTAACCCGCTAGCTGTACATTATCCCGCTTATCACACGGCTACTTACTAAAGAAATCAATAATGTGTAACAAAAACGGTCCGCCAGAGTCCGACATCAGAACTGTGTCCATAGCAACGGTCTGTTATACATAGCAACGGTCTGTTATACATAGCAACGGTCTGTTATAAAGAAATAACAGACCGTAGAACGCTGTGATTGATCAATCTGACCAATATTCAACAAAGCCGTGTAATAATGAATGAGAGTAGCTGGCAGCAATTATAGCGACCGATACGGGTATTAATTTGAGAGTTAAAAAAAAACTTTTTACACAACCTAAAATATAAATAAACATTTTTGATAAGGTTTCATTAAATTAGACTTTTACATGGTGACCAAGAAAAGTACTGGGCAAGACATACAGTCCAAAAACAAACTTGTCACTGTTTCAAAACACATCTTTGGCTTTTCTGTTCTTCAATTTCTTGTCATTTATCGGCTGACATCTATACGACGAGATCAATATATCTGCAATGCGCAAATATCCGCCGATATATCAGCATGGCCGATTTATAGGTGTGGCTTTATTACTCATGTTTTAATGATGTTACAAGGTGGTCAAAATCTACTTTTGGACAATTTCAGCATTTTACAGATGGAGTTCCCTGTGGAGGTGAGTGAGTTAGGGATGTCACGATACCAGAAATTTAGCAGTTGATACCAATACGAGTGAAATGCCTTGATTCGTGAAACCCAATTTGATACCACGGTAAACAAAAACAAAACAATAAACACTTTGAACTAGTGTTAGGAAGTGAAACAGGTCATAATTCCCTCCATATTATCTATTTTATATTGCTGTGCTCCTTCAAACAACTGGATTAATTCAGGTTTCTTGCCAAAAACTACATTTTACAAGATTACATTTGAACACATGATAATGTTAGCATTTACCTTTGTCTCATTTTTACTGAATAGAGCTTGAACGCATCATAAAGAAGCTCAATGCAATCTCCGTTAACGTTAGCTGTTAACAGCTAATGTTAACTAGCTCTCGACACTAACGTTAACTAGGTCTGATTTCAACACAGATTTGTTGTTCACAATTTAACATCAACAGGGAAAAAATAGGGGGTGTCGATAGAGAGTTTCCTGCGTTTTTTCGAATTTTAGATAGCCATCATTCTCGAGTACCTGAGGTACTGTAGAAAACACAAGAATTTTGGCATCGACTTGGTACCGAAGTATTGCTTCTGTTGACATCCCTAGAGTGGGTCCCTGTTTTGTTTGAGCACATGTTTGATATAATACACAGACTTGACAATGTTTCACACTTCTACTGGTCTACAAATGGCAGTAACAGCCAAGATATGCAACAACGCGCCAGCGAATACAGGGAGGAAGAAGACTGTTAGGAAGTAAACAATCGGCTTTAAAAATGTTTTGTGAAGAAGGAATGTATTATTATTATAATATGTATTCAGCATGTTTGTTAGACCTCAAGGTGAATCGAGTCAGAATCTTGATTCTTACATGAATCGATTTTTCCCCACCCCGACTGGACAGCATGTTAATTGTCATTTTAAGGACGCACAGACAGTTACAGACAAGATAGAGCTCTGACCTTAAACCAGTGGATGGTCGCCTTGTCATTACCTTGTAAAAGCCAAAGTGGTCAGAGTAACTTTCTACAAGTGCACAGTGTCTCATACATCACAAAAGGCAGCGGAGGAAATTTATGACAGCGTGTGGCTGTTACTTGAGATAACCCATCCAGTACGGTAAAAATAACTAGGCTGCTGTGCACTTGTTGGTTCTTGGAGTACTCGAGACACAAAATAGGTGATACATGGAAGGCAAAAGTCCAAGATGTGGAGCGGTGGATGAGTTCAGCGGAGGGAAAAAAGTGTTTCTTGCCAGGGACAGAATTGAAAGTAATAATACATTATTCATCATCTGATTTATAGGATCTCTAACTGTGAGATGTTAAGTTTTATTAAACAAACACAGTGCTCTATAATTTATTTCAGTATATTTAGTTGCTATTTTGTATTAAGGATGTTAGTAAGGACTGGTTAATAAACTTGACAACTCCGGTGTTACCGATACACCAGACATTTTACAAGAAAAGATGACCCTCAACGTTGTGTGGTTGTGTGTCTGGCCTCTCCGGTTGAGCTTTCATTGCGGGGCCGCAGGTTTCCACCCAGCGCTGCTGTGCCGTGTACACCGGCTGTGACCGCTCCGTCCTTGGCACGCCGATTGACTCATTAACGTTATGGATCCCTTATGGTATGTGTCCACAGGATTTGTACTTTCCACATTTCCATCCATTGTCTAGGTAAACAGCCTTGCATTCTGGTAGAGTTGCATTTCGACAGACGGACCGTTCCTCATTTGCATAAAGTTGAGGTCTAGGCTACTTTATGCAAATCAGGGGCGTACGACATCCTCTGGAAATTCCAGAAAAACTTTTAAACGTACCATTGTCAATCTAAAATAAAGACAGATCCAGCATTGCATGGCTTACATCTCACCTAAAATGTTTTAAAAACACATTTCGGTGAACAATTTTCATAATATACAAGAAAGAAGTTTCCAAACGAGCCGCCATGTTGGTTCCAGTTTGAAAGCTGGGAGCAGAAGCCCACGATTGAAAGCGTTCGTACGATCATTTGCCTAGTGGCAGTCCATCAAGCGTCCAATGCGGGGAAGCGAGGCGATCCCTCGCGTCCAAAAACGCCAATGTGGACACGTACAATTATAGCATTGGGTTTAATCCGAAATATTACCAAATAGACACTTTCGCTTGACGCCACATCCTCCGCAATTGTCTTGTCTGTCAACTCGCTCTTGTCCTGTGTGTGTGAAATCTGACTCCTGCTACTTTGAGCTGAGACTCTGTACAAAGCAGACACTTTCGCTTTCAGTTTGTGTCGTCCGACTATCTATTGATAACATGGCGCTGATACGCGAAAATGAACTAAATGGGTTATTTCTATAAAAAAAGCAAAACAACAGTGGAGGTGGAGGGCAAGTAATGTTATCGTTGTATGCCCAACACAGTGTAACACCGGTAACGACTACTACGACAAGCCTATTTTGGCTATTATATTATTAGTACGAAAAATACATTTGTTCTTTTCTTAATTTTAAGAATTAGAGGCAAGACTGGTGAGAAATGCATTTGATAAGCAGAATCAGAATTGATGTAAACCAAACAATAATAAAACCTCATTACCACCCACTTTATCAATAAGGGATGATAATTTAAAAAAGATTTCTAGCCAATAAAAGACCCTCATTAACCGATCATTAACCATTAACCGACAAGATAAGTGCGCCGCATGCAGCGGTGCTATTTTTAGTGCCTAACAAGCCGCCCAGTTGCAACGGAAAGCTGATGCATAAACAGGTTAACAGCTGCAGTGTATGCGCAAAATGACCCATCTGGGAGAGTTACTGTAACAGCCATGACGCTGCGTGTATTGTCACAGTAAGTCTCCACCGCATTATTTAGTTTAGCTGTGAGGTTGTCAGCTGTGTGTCTGCCCGTTTATTTAATTCTTAATATTTCTTTTAACCGATCGGTTAAAATTCTCAATGTCGGTTAACAGTTAAACGGTTAATTATTAACATCTCTATTATCAATTCATTAGTCAAAGCAAATACTTAACAGCTTTAACTATTAATTTGTGTCACAGTACCCAGGATGACCAGGCAAATAACATTTCATATATTTTTCCAACATACATCATACGTGAGGCATAAAAGCTTACCTTATGCAGACAGGTGTCCACCACTGAGTTACAGACCTTCTCCAGGTCATCACACACCAGGAGTCGTGAGCGGACAAACTCACACAGCTCCTCGTTGGACATGACATCCCAGATTCCATCACACGCCAGCACCACAAACTCGTCTCCTTCGGCCGCCCGCTCCAGCACACACACCTCGGGCTCGGGGCTCACCAGCTGCTCCGTGGGGCCCTTACCATCCACACATTTGTAGTCGTAGTCCCCCAGGGCCCGGGACACAGCCAGGGAGCCGTTTACCCTCTGGATCATGACTGAGCCGCCAGCGTTCTGGATGCGCTCCTTTTCACGGGGGTTGCAGGGCTTGTGGTCCTGGGTGGAGAAGCCTACCTTGGTGTCTCGACTCAGCACGGCCCGCGAGTCGCCGCAGTTAATGAAGTAGAGGTGGGTCGGGCTGAGCAACACGCACACGGCCGTTGATCCGCTGCGGTCCAGGCCCTGCCGCAGGTCAGAGAAGCTGCGCATATACTCGTCAATGTTCAGGAAGCCCGAGCGGATGCCGTCCTTCACGCCCTCCACGGAGCCGGATCCTGAACTGAAGTCGGCCCCTCCTGACAAGATGTGTTCCAGCAAGTGGCCGGAGCAGTAGTTGGCCACCCGGGAGCCTGCATGGCCATCGTAGACTGCAAAGAAGGACCAGTCGGTGAGTCCATGGGGGAGGCCCACCACAGCTGTGTGGGCGTCCTCCATCTCCACCCGCCAGCCCTGCATGGAGCTCAGGCCATAACGCAGCCCATTGCCCTCGCCGTGGGCACTATGCTTCTCCGTCTTCGGCTTGTCCAGGAATGCACCCATTGCTGCCTATAGCTGGAGATCAACCAAGGAAAGAGAAGAAAGAAACATAAAATTAAGACTACACCATCACCAGCAAGGACAAAAGAAAATAATCTATCCCTCACTAAGCCCCTCGTCCATTATCTTCGGCCCTGAAGGTAATGATTGGATGGGCTACCAGTCTGTCTGCTTGCTTGCACTCTTTGTGCGCCACCAGAGTCTTCCATAAGCTACTACCTTGACAGCTGTGAGTACTAACAATACTCATGTTCACGTTCATTATATGTTTATGTCTGTAATGATAATTTGGAGGGAGGCTTTGGAGGGAAACCTGCGGCGACAGACTGTCAGTGTTGCCGACTTGGAGACTTTCTCTCTAGATTTTTTTTGCTGCTTGCTACTTTCATTGGAAAACAGTGGCAACACTAGGCTGGGTTTTTCGGTTGGATCATTTTTTTAAATCTAGTGTACTCTTGCTAGTTTCTCAAGATCGCGGACCCTGCCTTTAATGGCGTTAGTTATCGTGACTGTAGAAATAAGAATAAGAAATAATAAGGAAGCATTACCATAATACTGTAGTTATCTTGATTTTGTTTTCCATTCATCATTTACATAAATTGACACAATGAACAATCAAGAAAAAAAAATGTATTGCCCAACATAAGTCAACAATGAACAGCTCATTTTTCTCATTCAATGTTTACAACATTACACATGTGAGTGAGGCAAAACTCACTCCTTTTGTCAGATCACTTAATATTTTATAGTTGGTACAATAAATCCCTCTGTAAATCAGCAGTTTTTTGGTGTCAGTAGTTCAGTAGGCTGCTTCATACTGTGATTACAGAGTGCTTTTAATTACTCAGTGGATGTTGAGAGCCAGAGATCCTGACAACAAGACAAAGATAGCAGAGGAGGAACCACAGAGCTGAGGATTACACCGCAGCAGCAGTAAAGCTTCTTTGAGCACACACAACCTCTTTCACTCTGAACACAGGTTAACTAATACTATTAGTTAACTTGTTGGAAGAATACAGAGTGTGACATTTCTAATCAGTAGGGTGTGAAACTCTCACCTGCTAAGAGCTGAATGGGAAGTGCTCAGTTATTGTTCTTTCTCTCTACCATGAACTGATCAGTTTGAATATGGATGCTGATGCAGACAAGCAACATCTTTGGTCAGTTAGGGGCCATTCTGAGTGAATATAGTGTGCTAAAACAATTCATGGGGCTGCGTTGGTTCAGGTACTGGTGAGACAATAAAATACAATCCCAGAAGTCCAGTTTTAGTAACAGATCTATGCGTTTGAAGGCTTATCAGGTGCCAAAACACGCTGCATCACAGCAGCTTATAATAGAGCTGCAACAATTAATCGATTAATTGTCAATTTATTAAATTAATCGCCAACTATTTTGATAATCTATTAAACAGTTTGAGTCATTTTTTAAGAAAAAAAAAGTCTAACTTCTCTGATTTCAGCTTCTTAAATGTGAATATTTTCTGGTTTCTTTACTCCTCTATGACAGTAAACTGAAAATCTTTGAGTTTTGGACAAAAGAAGACATTTGAAGATGTCATCTTGGGCTTTGGGAAACACTGATTCTCACGATACCAATACCAGTATTGGAAATGTGTCCGATACTGCCCAAAATTTGGTATCAGCGAGTACGCCAGTCTACGCACCATTACGATACCATAATTTATTCACCCAGAAAAAAAATCAAATCAATCATTCAATTCTTCTTAGCCGCTCCAAATCAGTAGCCTTCATTGTGCTGTCGATGGCTGCCTCTGGCAACTACTGTTTTAGAGCAGCAAAGAAGAACTGATTGCAGGTAATCAGTCACGTGACAATAGTAAACAACAATGCATGTATTACTATTTTTTAATTCAGGTATTAAAATATCAATAAGATAGATCATAAATAATAAAAGATAAAGAAAATAGATCATAGGTGAATCAATTTTCCCCACCCCTTGTGTCAACCTTAAAATGTTTGGCTGGATTTAAATTTAAAATAAGAACTTAAAATATTCTACCCGCTTCTACTACAGGAAATGAAAAGGCACTAAAAATTGCAATTGACATTTTTGTTTGTAATTTACTAGCAACTGTACCTGTAACTGTACCTGAAGTCACAAGCAGCACCTCCCGCTCAACCGCCTTCTGCCATATATTTGGCATTTTTGACCTGTGCTGTACTTTCCCATAATACCAATCAATTCTGACCTAAATGTCAGCAGCTGCTGTGGTATGGAGCTACTTTTAGTATGTATTGCTTGGCTGGTGTTGCGCTCATGAGATCTTGAAATCGATAAAAATCGAAAGCGCTCTGAGCACGTCTTTTTTTTTTTTCTTCAACATATTGATTTCCCGCTCTGTATTACCTCCCACATGAGCGCACACACGGCATGACAGGCATGTGCCCAAAAAAGGCTGGTACATGCGAGGAGTGACTACAGCTGGTTTCAGAGGAACGTGTATGTGTGTGCGTGTTTGTGTCTGCTCTGCGCATGTGTGTGCAGTCAGTGTCATAGTCTATGTGCGAGAAAAAAAGACGCTCTATAAATACGCCAGGCCGGTTTAGATTTCATGTCCAGGGTGGGGCAGTGGGCCACGCCATTCACATTTCTATTGCTTTTCTGCTACATGATTGTATCAACAGGATTCCCTCTATCGAGCTCTCACCACCACCTACTGCCGCTAATATGTCGCCTGTTATGTTCATGTATGGTAAGAAAGTGTGTTCACACATGTGTGTGTGTGAGAGAAAGAGAAATCTGTTATGTTCACCAGCAGTGATTCTCTCTAAAAATAAAACAAACACACTGCCATTGCCTAGCAACCACCCACCCTGCAGGGCAAACATCCAGGCTAAGCTTCATTCAGCGACATCCCCCTCTCTATGTCTCTCTCTCTCTCTCTCTCTCACTCTAAAAACACACACACACTCAGCCGCCTGGTAGAGAGAGGAAAGGGGAGTTGCATCATCCATCCATTAAAGCAGTCGCAGCAGCCAGACCCTGAAAAGGAGACATGCAGACTGCGAGAACACATGCAGATACTATGAGATTTCTCTGGCTAACAATGGTACAACACACTGCTGGCAAACACACACAGAAACCCCCAGAAAACATCTCCACTGAGACATCAGACTGAAACCAGGAACTCTCAACCACTTAACCCCCTCAAAACTGCTGTCACCCGTGCTGTAACCACAGGTCGAAACCAACACCCCCTCATGCTAAGACGCACATGTCTGCCAAAAACCACTGGCTACGAAGAGGGAAGTGGAAGGTCGGGGATTACATAATGCTGCAGAGAGCCTGAGCCGCTCTGAGAGCAGGCACACTCGCACAAAACAGTTAAGCAAGGTACAGCTTCCACACCACTATCCATGTGTACACATCAATAAATATTAGGGGTGGGACAAAAAATCTATTCACCTATGTATCGATTTTGAAATCGATTTTTAAAGCCAGAATCAATATATTTGCTTCATTTGATTCTATGTGGAGATAGAAGAAAGTTACCACTTTTATTGTTGTAGTCTGAGTAACGTGACGTCATATCCATTCCGTATCCATCAACCAAAACAAACTGCAGCTGGCCGCAACGAGGAAGTATAAAACAGCGGAGAGTCCGCGTGGATACGACCTGCACCCTCACATATTAAATCCACAGTGGTAAACACTACACATACAGTAAAGTGTGGAAACACTTTGGGTTTCACACATTGCCAGGAAAAGCAGAGTTTGGTGGGAAAGTATAAAGTAAGAGCCACAAGCCTCTGCTCCATGAAATTAATTTGACTTTATTGTTTCACTTGCTGAGCAGGCTTCATACTACATACGTTTCCAGGCCAAAATTGTTTGTTTCCAATTTTTATTAAAGGGAAACTTTGCAGATTTTAAACCGGTTTTGTATCGTTGCAATGTGTTTGGTATGTGCAAATGAACGATGTCCGGCTTCCCTCCCTGTTACAGGAGCCCGGAGATCCCCGCTCCGTAACACGGAGGGAAGTCGAATATTGTTCATTGGCACATACAACCCACATTGCAATGATACAAAGCGGCAAAATTTCACTTTAAAATTATGCATTTCTTCTGATTGCAAGGCAAGGAATCACAGAGTTTGATTATTTAAATCACAAGCTAGCAAATAGGCTAATTCCTACAGGTTTAGTTAGCTACTACACATGGCACTTTTCACATCTGTGGAGGCCAGAAGCAGTATGTTATTTTTGTGTCTTAACCAATATCAGACTCGTCCTTGAGACTGAATAACCCCCACATTTACTCAGACTACCTGTGTGAATACCAGGCTGGCAAAAAAATTAAGTTCATGGACTCAATGGTCTTTAACACCAAATCCCTACATGGGAATAATTTAAAATCAAAAGGAGCACACTGGATATGAATGATAACACAATATGAACTCTAAAAACATGCAAAAGAATACAATGACTGTGGTAACTACGCTATATTGTGCTGGTCCAACTAGAGATGTGTCCTGGTGAAATGGACCCAAATCATGGGCTGCATTCCCAAAGAATTGGCTGAACCTGCTTCTCCTCTCGAAATTAGTCTCACAGAGACTAAATTGATGCAATCGGGTAATTTGTCTCAACTTGTTAGCTCAAAATCGTTCAAATTTATCAACCAGATGTTGCCCTAAAATTACCCAACAATATGGTAAATATCAGCAAAGAAAGTTCCATGATACTTCAGTCGACGGTACGAGTAACGCTAACATATCATCTCAACTCATACCAGCTAGATAACTAGCAAACTGTAGGTCTACCAAGTCCCAAGTATCCATAACATTTTTTATGCAACATCCCGTGATTATCAACATATTCAGTCTGTGAGATAGACTCAGTGACTAAGAACCACAATCATGTGATATTCCCCCATATTTACGAGGTGAGGAGGACCACGTGAATGCACCATTAAGCTAACCAACCCAGAGTGGATTGTAGGATAGTGAGCGAGGACTGCAGAGGATACACCGGGTCACATTTCACAGCCGCATTTGGAGAAGCCTCCGGAGTGGGACAGCCTCGTCAAACTGTTATGACGTATTCAGTCTTGAAATACGGACTTTGGAGCAGGCAACACTGAACTGGGACACCGCTCATATTGTGCAATTGGTCCCCTGTGTGGCAGTAATGACTTCGAAAGCCACACCTTCCTATTGTGTCTGTTCACACACACACCTGAAATTCATCAGTGTTACATATTTAACTCTGCCTTTTTATCTTTTAACTGCTGAAACCAAATTAACCTACACTCTGACCTTGAATCCCTTTTTACGTTTCTTTTATTACACACAGAACAAAGGTGCAGAGATCCAACATGCAGCACTTCAACACACTTTATTGACCCTCCATTTCTTCATCTCCCCTTTGTGCACTAATCTGCTGCAGAGTGCTTCCAAGGTCGAACATACGACTCCTGGATCATGCGAGTCAATGGAAATCACTTCTTACAACTTGCTCTCATGCAGTTCTTTCCTTTTAAAGTCGATACGATTTTTACTTCAAGAGTAGGCATGGGTATCAGTACTCAATACCTTTAAGGTACCGACCGAAACAACCCGGTACCAAGTAGTAATGAAACTTCTCCAGTCAAACGATACCTGCAATTGATCCTTTTTGTGCCCATATCTAGAATAAGATTTCCTCGCAGCCAATCACAGCGAGCATTCTTTGATTTATTGCGACTTTTGATTGGCCCACTCCCTCAGCAGCCACAACCCATACAGCTGGAATTGCCTGCCAGCCTGCACATCGTTCTGAACAGAGAGATGTCTGAGCCGGCAGCTAGCAGCTAATGGTGCTTACAGCACTAACAAACAGCTGGTAGAGCTAACACTTACCCAGGGGGAAACCAGAGGGTGGCCGTTGCGCTTCCGCGACAACGCGGCCCCGCAACCATGGGTCAGGGGACGGCATTATCAGCGGTAATTGCTATATGAGCACTGTGCAGTGCAGCGGCGATTAGCTAGCCATTGGGACAAACACAGCTTACATTCACGCGATGGGTATCGAATGATATTGGTATCGCTTGTAAGCATAAAGTTTGTGGGTAAAAAGTGACACTTGACATGTGTAATGGTGTTTTCGAAACTAGGTTGACATTGGTAAACAACAACTTAGGCTGCATTCACACCATAGCAGGCGTTGCAGCGAAAACCCCAGTCCTCCCTTTCTTTTGAATGTGGGTAGCGCATTTGGGCTGTAACGGTGGGGATCGCAGAGGATGATGAAAAAAACGCAGCAGCGAAAAGTCAAATTTAGGATAAACGCAACCCAATGTCACACTGCGGTGGCCAATCACGTAATCGCCGATCATTGGAATATTCAAATCAAATGGGTGTCACTCAAGTCCCCCAGGAAGAGCGCCGAATGCAGCCTTACAACTAAGTTAGGCTCTCAAAGTCTGACATGAACTACATGAAGGGAAAGGCAATTAGGTCAGCAGCTAATGATTATATTCATTATCAATATTATTTTTTGATTAACTAGTTATTTATTCAGTCTGTGACATAGTGTAAAAGGCCCATCACAAGGTCTGAGACTCGTTGACATCTTCAAATGTCTTGTTTTGTCTTATCAAAACTTCAAAACCAACATGTATTTAATTTCAAATAACATAAAACACAGAAAAGGAGCAGAACTTCATATTTGAGCGGCTAGAATCAGACAACTACAGCCATGGGAGCAATTTCCTAAAACCAAGAGCACCTTCCTTCACAAGTGACTTACAAACTAAAACAAAGATAAACATACTATCAAGAAACCCAGCCAAGTCTGTTAATCATCACAATGTGTAAATAACATAATATAAAGATTAGAGAACAGGTATAAATAAACCACTGCCATACATATGAGACTGATCGACCTATTATCTTCTCAATTGATTGTTTGGTCTATAAAATGTCAGCAAATTGTGAAAATGTCGGTCACAAGTTCTCAGACTCCGTGGTGATGTCTCTAAATATCTTGTTTGTCCGACCAACAGTCAAAAACACAAAGATTTTTAGTTTACCACACAGAAGAATAACAAAAGGAGAAAATATTCATATTTGAGAAGCTGGAACCTAAAAGAAAATATAAAAATTATTTTAAAAACTATCATTCAAAATAGGGCTGAATGATTTTGAAAAATATCTAATTGCGATTATTTTGACTGATATTGTAATTGCGATATGATTTGCAGTATTAGAGGCAATGCTAATTTTTCTGTACCAAACAAATATGGTGTTTAGTGGCCAGGACATTTAATGTAAAATGGTATTTCGACACACATTTTGCCTTTAACTAATATTGCTCCACCTGCGTTTTGAAATTTGCAGTAGGCCATATGGCAATTTCGATAAAATTTTGATTAGTCGTGCAGCCCTAAATCAAAATAGTACTTGCCAATTCATTTTCCATCAATCGACGACTTGATCAATCAATAATCGTTGCAGCTCTACCATTCATGATCCATAGCATATCTATTTTGGATGCGTTTTAAAGAAAAAAGGATTTTTTTCCCCCTAAATTTGTCCAGATAACATGACCCCAGCACAAAATATCAGTGCACCAACATTGATGGCAAATATACACCCGTTACCCCAATGCAATATTTAATATTCCAAGAATATTTCATCAGTGAAATCAGTACGAAAAAAGCACATCTGTATGGCTCAATGGTAAAAGTTACCTACTGTAGTTGCCTTCATGTTGTCTTACCCTAACTGAATAACATACATAAGCAAATGAGAAAGATGCAGTCCAACTTATTAACTCCACTGAAAATTGTAAGACAAGCTTGTCACAGTGAGATTTATCAAACCAGTGCAAATTCTTCCCCGTTATGGAGGACCAATGTGGGTTCCTATATTGATTTACATTGTTTAAAAGCCCCTTGTGACACCTAGAGCTCTGTCAGTGCAGAGCCAAGACCTTTAAGATCGGTCAAACTCTAAAACAAGCTTGTTGACTGTCTAAATCTCCTACTCACACTGTGTTTCATCTGCTCCTCAGTCTCTACACAGTGACTGCTGACTCAGATAAGATTATCAGCTATTGAACTCCTCCCGTATCTGGCTGGCAGGGCACAAGCCCAACACCAAGTGATGTCATATGCTGGTCACCTGTTCACCTTATCGCAATCTGATATACTGGAGAAGGTGAGCAGGGTGGCTGCTAGGCTACATTTCAACTCTGCACAATACAAAATTGATGATGAAATGTGAATGTATCATAAGCTTTAGTAGGTAAGGCTTAGATGACAAATCTCTGCAATATAGCAGGGCAATTTAGAATGGCTTAATCATCATTCTCAAACTGTGAAGGTAATAAAATGAGATAGCAAAGTCAGTCTGCTCACACACACACACTGACACACCAACACACCGACACACACCTCGTCACATGGGAAGTCAAGAGCTTCACTTTCAACGTAAAATCTTAGCGAACATCTTCTTTGCCATGGAATCAGGAGACAGGCATCAGATATTGGAGTAGGGCTGGGACGATACACCTTTCTCCTTTATTTAGCACTAGACCATAGGGAAAAGTTAAATCCTACACTTCCAATCACTGTTCAATTTTCAGGCTTTATTAAATTTTTTTCCAGCAACCCAAAAATCAAAGAATAAAACCATTTCCCTCACAAATTAGTAGTATTTTCTTTTTAATTTATAAGGGACATGTAATGTTTTATACTTCTGGTGAATATAATCCAATCACTCTTATTTCCAAGTATGTATTTTGTATATATAGTTCCCTTTGTTAACACCTTATTTTGAAAAATGGACGTAGTCACACGTGTATACTCCTGCCAATTTCGCCAAGTCTCTCGCCAGCTCTCCCGTCAGCTCGATTCTCTTTATACATCCATGGTCAGCTCCATCGGGGCTGTTTGAATGCATTTAACATAAATGTCAGTATATGGGTGCTCTACAGTTGTAGCATCGGCTGATTTGACCGGAGACGATGGAGATGCGAGTGACGGGTGGCTTGACCACACGTTACCGCAATACGATAACGTTTCCTGTCCATGACAGAGTTAGCATGCAGCTTTAGCCATGATGTCTAGCTCTGCTTTTCCTGGCAATGTGTGAAACCCCAAGTGTTTATACTTTATAATATGTGTAGTGTTTACCACGTTGGACTTAAAATGTGAGGGTGCAGGTCGTATCCTCGTAGCCGACTGCGGTTTGTTTTGGTTGACGGATACGAAATGGATATGACGTCACAATACTCAGACTACAACAATAAAAGCGGTAACTTCCTTCTACCTCCACATAAACTCGAATGAAGCAAATATATCAATTCTGGCATTAAAAATCTATTTTAAAATCGCAAAAGAAATTGCGATACTAAGGTAAATCGATTTTTTTTCCCCATCCCTACATTGGAGGAGTACTCTTTGCATTGCTTGTGGGCTGTCTTCTCATTAATAAGGAAAGCTTGTCATTTTGAAAGCGTAAGGGGAAACCCTTGCTTGGACTGAGTCAATCTGGGAATAAGCCCTGACTGCATGAAAACTTCCACAAATTCCTGTTGCAATATTGGAAAAATAAAAATAAATACTAGAGATGATTGATAGGTTTACTGATCTGAGTAGAAGCAAAGGGTGATTTACTGAGCTGATCACGTCACAAACAATTTTGGGAAATATCTATGAAGAGAACAGTATGCAAGGTTCAAGAAGTTAGTAGCAGGAGTCAGCATCTCGCCGCTCAAAACAAGAAAACAACAACCCGAATTCAATGGCCACTTTTATTAATATATAATTATCATGAATTATAAAAGAGTCTTGGGGTTATGGTTGATCGCATGTGCTCATATAGGACTGACCTGTACTGCTGTATATCTAAAGCAAAGTTAGGAGCTACCAACAAAGCCCATGTTTACAGTCAGGGCAAATGCTGCTGCCCTGTGCTTATGGACCTGCCCCTCCTTAATAAAGCCTGGAATATAAGCAATATATAGACAATATTACAAAGGCTTAAACATATGTGGTTGACAGTCAACAGCTATATTATGTTTATGTAAACTGAGGCATTAATCACTTTGAACCTGCCAGTTAACAAGCAACACAATGAACAGTTTAAACTAAACCAGTTGTAGCTAATTATTTATTGATATATGTTTAGTTTGAGTTTTAATCACTTGTTATAGATGATTTATTTGACAGTTTTTCAGTTCCACAATACCAGCTGAGTGTTATAAAAAAAAAGGAGTTATGCTATTTATTATTATATACCTAAGTATACAAGTACATATTGTATATTTTGGATGCTCCCACACCACCACACAACCCTGCGCTAAACGCCCCAATGCCTGATTTGGTATCAATGCAGCCTCACAACTAAGTTAGGCACTCAAAGTCTGACATGTACCACATGAAGGGAAAGGCAATTAGGTCTGCAGCTAATGATCATTTTCATTATCAATATTATTTTTTGATTAATTAGTTATTTATTTAGTCTGTGACATAGTGTAAAAGGTCCATCACAAGGTCTGAGAGTCGTTGACATCTTCAAATGTCTTGTTTTGTCTTATCAAAACTTCAAAACCAACATTTATTTAATTTCAAATAATAAAACACAGAAAAGGAGCAGAACTTCATATTTGAGAGGCTAGAGTCAGAAAACTACAGCCATGGGAGCAGTTTCCTAAAACCAAGAGCACCTTCCTTCACAAGTGGGGGTAAATAATGAGTAGTAGGTGTTGGAGCAGTGCTGTTGAAACATGACTGGTTATAAACACCTTACCAGCTTGTGACTAACATTATCTGCTTAGATTACATTTCATGTGTACTGACTGACTGATTTCACAGGCTTCAACAAAGCCTGTAAAAACGGGGGCTTGTGGTTATAATTACCCCTCTAAGGTCACTGCATACACACAACACAACATACAGTAGCTATCCACAACTGGCACTGCATGTTTTGTTTGACACATATTGATGGTTAAACTCTGGACGCTAACATCGCTACTTGTTTAAATTAATGGCAGTTTGTGGCTTGCGTGCTTGTTTAAATATAATGTGATATCGTTAGAAATACCATAAAAATATTACAAAGACTTATACGGTTGACAGTGAATCGCTATATTATGTTTATGTCAACTGAAGCATTAATCACTTTGAACCTGCCACGTTACATGACCAGTTAACAAGCAACACAATGATCAACTAAACCAGTTGTAGCCAAATATTGATTTATATATGTTTAGTTTGAGTTTAAACACTTGTTATCGTTGATTTATTTTTGACAATTTTACAGTGTGTTAGCAGTTATGCTATTTATTGTTATATACCTAAGTATGCAAGTACATATTATATATATTTTGGGGTAAATAATGAGTAGTAGGTGTTAGAGCAGTGCTTGTTGTCGCAGTGAAACATGACTGGTTATAAACACCTTACCAGCTTGTGACTAACATTATCTGCTTAGATTATATTTCATGTGTACTGACTGATTTCACAGGCTTCAACAAAAGACACTAAACGTAGAAAAACGGGGGCTTGTGGTTATAATTACCCCTCTAAGGTCACACTGCATATACACAACAGAACATACAGTAGCTACCCACAACTGGCACTGCATGTTTTGTTTGTTTGACACATTATTGACAGTTAACTCTGGACGTTAACATCGCTACTTGTTTATTAATATTATTATTATTATTAATAATAATAATAATAATAATAATAATGATAAAACATTTTACCTATATAGCGCCTTTCAGAAACCCACGGTTGCATTACAAAGGGGGCACACAAAACCATACTAATAAATAACACAGAGGAGAAACTATAGCTAAGTAATTAAAAAAGTGATGTGTAGGAAGAGTTCTATAAATGAATGGCAGTTTGTGGCTGTGTGTTTGTTTAAATTTAATGTTATATCATTAAAAAATACCATTACACTGCCAAAAGCTTAGATTACATTTCATGTGTACTGACTGATTTCACAGGCTTCAACAAAGACCTAAAAAACTTGGGCTTGTGGTTATAATTACCCCTCTAAGGTCACACTGCATACACACAACAGAACATACAGTAGCTACCCACAACTGGCACTGCATGTTTTGTTTAGACACATATTGACGGTTAACTCTGGACATTAACATCGCTACTTGTTTACATTAATGGCAGTTTGTGGCTGTGTTGTTGTTTAAATATAATATAAATACCATTACTCTAAGCCAAAAGCTAACATCACAAAGCTAACACCCCATATGACAAAGTCCTCTAAGCTGTCATTAGCTAGTTATATAGCTAGTGGAGCTAGATTAGCTCACATGGGACCAGACTAAACACTGGGAGGCCGACGTGTCGTGTTTTGACTGTTATAACATTACTTTAAAAAATGTGCTTCATTCAGAATTAGCTCACCAAGTGTTGCATTGTAGTCAAGTTACTTTGAAACTTCACAGGAAAGGTCAGGTTTTATTTTGACAACAGTCTGCTTGAACACTATTGCACAACAACAACACAATTTATGTTGCAGGAAACCAACTGACTGTTTTTTGGAAATTTCTGTGTTAAATACCAATCCACTGACCACATGCAACTCCACTCCATTCCCACTTTAACACTGCTCCCCTCTACAGAAAGGCCTAGTTTACTAGTGTGTTGATGTGAGCTAATGTTAGCTAGCAGCGTTCAGTTTTTATGCACCAAATATCTGGAACAAGCTCCCAGAAACCTGCAGGACCAACTCCAACTCTGAGTTCTTTTAAATCAAAGCTTCAAACTTTCCTGTTTGCTGCTGCCTTTTATTAAACCAGATAATGATCTTATATACTGCACTAGAGCTTTTACTCTTGTGTGTTATACTCTATTTTAGCTTCTATCCTAGCTTTTATTTCAGCTTGTTTTTATTTTCTAATCTGTAATGTTTTTATAACTGTTTTAATTATGTCTTAATGTTCTTTTGCACTTTGTCTCAATGTTCTTGAATGTTTATGTAAAGCACTTTGAATTGCCCTGTTGCTGAAATGTGCTCTACTAATAAAGCTGCCTTGCCTTCAGTTAGCTATCTGCTAATGTTTGCCAACTGCTAATGTTAGCCACCTGCTAATGTTAGCCACTTGCTAATGTAAGCCAACTGCTAATGCTAGCCAACTGCTAATGTTAGCCACCTGCTAATGTTAGCCGGCTGCTAATGTTAGCCGGCTGCTAATGTTAGCTGCTTGCTAATGTCAGATAGCTGCTAATGTTAGCATCCTGCTAACATTAACTAGCTGCTAATGTTAGCTGTCTGCTAACATTAACTAGCTGCTAACATTAGCAGTTGGCTAACATTAACTAGCTGCTAACATTAACTAGCTGCTAACATTAGCTAGCTGCTAACATTAGCAGTTGGCTAACATTAACTAGCTGCTAACATTAACTAGCTGCTAACATTAGCAGTTGGCTAACATTAGCTAGCTGCTAACATTAACTAGCTGCCAAGGTAAGCTATCTGTTAATGTTAGCTGTCTGCTAACATTAACCAGCTGCTAACATTAGCAGCTAGTTAATGTTAGCTAGCTGCTAATGCTAACTGCTAACGTTAACTTACCAGCTTGTCAAACTGAAGCTAATGACGTTAGCTCAACATGCTAACATGCTACTTACGTTTTCCTGCTGTTGCGACTGTAGATCCAATCTTGATGCTCTGCTGGATGTCTGCTTTAGTGTGTGAAGAGATAAGTCTACGGAGCTAACGTTAGCTAGCTAAGCTATGTAATGTTGTTATCTTATTTAACAGATAATAATAATAATACTAATAATAATGATGTAGATGTTGTTCCTCAGATGAGCGGTGATAAGTCCTCTCTCGGTGGTTCCCTGCTTGGACAGCGTTGATTTCTACGCATGTTTGACGCCAGTTTCTTCTCTTCTCACACTAAAAATGACTATTCCGATGGTTCCCAAAACAAATATGGACCCTGAGAGAAGTGGTTGTATTATAAAACACTAGATTAATCTCTCAGTTTCTGCTGTTGAAAGAGGCCAACACAGAGCAGAGCTATCCTTCGACTTTGGGGTGCTGAACAAGAGGAGGTGTTATTTTTGGCATCTGCTCGCTGATTGGTTGCAACGTCAGGGGTGAAACGGCCGCTGATTGGCTGATTCTGCCTGTCAATCAGCTCTGCCCCCCTGTCCCAAAGCTGCACTCTCATTGGTCTGTTACTGAAAGTTCCTATGATGCACTCGATCTGGAGGGTGCGCTCGTAATTATTTTGGCGTACGCCGAAAGCAAGTCTGGATAGGAGGGGTTAGGTAGGTAGATAGATAGATAGATAGATAGATAGATAGATAGATAGATAGATAGATAGATAGATAGATAGATAGATAATAACTTTATTGATCTCGAAGGAAATTCAAGTTTCCAGCATCACAGTTCCATAATGCAAAACATGTTAGTAAAAAAACAACACAAGGAAGAATTGTTCCATTTTACTGTAATTCATTAGAAATTATGCTATTTTAAGATATTTCACATAACTATTAGATTCAAGATTCAAGAGATTCAAGAGTTTTATTCGCCATTTGCACCTATAAGTACATTGGAATTCTGAGCAGTTTACACCGAGTCAGCTTTAAGATAAGAAAAAAAGGTAGAAAAGGTAATTACAGTACAAAATAAGTAGCACATTCAACTCAACACAATAAATAAATAAATAATTAAAATATAAAACGCCCTCAGTGTAGTCAATAAATAAACTAAACTACACTCTGCATAGGAACGATACCCCCAGAATACAAATATACAGTATATATGCTCCATGACCATGTTAAAAGAACTTGTAGCTCTCATAATAAAATATTTTAATATTCATATATTTCAGACAATTACGCAGCGGAAGGCAGCATATTGCACAGCATTACAGTCCATTCAGTTCAGGCGTACTTTGTGTGTCAATAATGGTATGGGGTATTTGTGTTCCTTTTTAATGTCTTTAATGTCAATTGTGAAATAAAAGCGTTCAATGCCACAGTGGGAGTTGATTGACCACAACCTAGCGTCCAAGACTCAAAATATAAATAAAATCAAAGGTGGCACAGTTAATATTGAAATACATTAACATCCTAATCTTCTATAATGTTCGGATGTCACCTCAAAT
>CAKAOH010025535.1:0-126401 GCA_916701665.1 Sebastiscus tertius | reverse complement strand
AAAAAAAAAAAAAAAAAAAAAAAAAAAAAAACCACGGCTCTCGGACGGGAGCCGGATCTTATCGGTTTACTTAAAAGAGCCGGCTCTTTGAATCGGCTCGTTCGCGACGACACATCACTACTCCAGGAGTCGTGCGTCGCCCCGGAGGTGCAGGTTCATTTGCTCCGTCAGTTTGCTTTCCTTTTGTTGACGGCTGCACGCCCACATTTTCCCAGTCATAGTTTAATGCTTTTTTCCTTTTCTTTCTCCCCTCACTTGGTTTGTGGAAGCTCTAACATGAGGAGGATTGTTTGGCTGTAAACCTGCTGCTGCCCAGACCGGACCGGAGGCTGCTGCTGCTGCTGCTGGTAGAGGGATGGTGATGGTGCCGCTGTGAAGAGCCGGTTTGTCGGTAGGAGGTAGGAGGACGACATGCCTGCGGTCGGGGGAAAAGGGAGGAAGTGCCTGCTGGACAACATGACTGTTTTCAACCAAGAAAACGTGGAGGAATTTTACGAAATTGGAGACGAGCTGGGGAGGTGAGTTTTTTTTTTAAGTCTTATTCTTCTTATTCCTAATGCGTATGATGAACTTCCCCTTTTTTATGATAGAGGTGTGAGGAAGAGGAGGAGGGTGGGGAAACACCTCATTGTCATCTCTACATTTATAGCTAGCATTTTAACCAGGGCTGTCAATCCATTAAAATCACGATTAATTGCAAATCAATCACACATTTTTTATCTGTTCAAAATGTACCTTGAAGGGAGATTTGTCAAGTATTTAATGCTCTTAATCAATAATCAATTAACAACACAAAACAATGATAAATATTGTCCAGAAACCCTCACAGGTACTGCGTTTAGCATAAAAAAATGTGCTCAAATCATAACATGGTAAACTGCAGCCCAACAGGCAACAACAGCTGTCAGTGTGTCAGTGTGCTGACTTGACTATGATTTGCCCCAAACTGCATGTGCTTATCATATCAAAATGTACCTTAAAGGAAGATTTGTCAAGTATTTAATATTCTTATCAACAATGGAGTGGGCAAATATGCTTGCTTTATGCAACTGTATGTATATATGTATTATTTGAAATCAATTAACAACACAAAACAATGACAAATATTGTCCAGAAACCCTCACAGGTACTGCATTTAGCATAAAAACATATGCTCAAATCATAACATGGCAAACTCAAGCCCAACAGGCAACAGCAGCTGTCAGTGTGTCAGTGTTTGACTATGATTTGCCCCAAACTGCATGTGATTATATAACGTGGGCATGTCTGTAAAGAGGAGACTCGTTGGTATCCATAGAACCCATTTTCATTCACATAGCTTGAGGTCAGAGGTCAAGGGATCCTTTTGAAAAATGCAGCGTATGTTTGGAGGGTTATTTAACCTCTTTCCCGACAAGCTAGTATGACATGGTTGGTACCAATGGATTCCTTAGGTTTTCTTTTCTAGCTTTAAAACTGAGCCTGCTACAGCCTAAAAATCACAAGTTGCGTTAATGCTTTAAAGAAATTAGTGGCGTTAAAACGAATTTGCTTTAACGCGTTATTATCGCGTTAAGTTTGACTGCCCTAATTTTAAACCATCTATCCAAAGTGTTCATATAGCAGTCATATATATTTTAATGCCATGCTGCACCCACAACTCTGCATACAAATAGTCACTAATGCATGCTCTCATTCAAGCATAGTATGCCTGAGAGTAGTGCCCAGGACATGCATCCCCCCACTGTGAGTGCGTCTGATTAATGCAGCCCATAATGCATCATTGTCAGTGATGAAGAGGTTAGCGTCTGTTACTGTAGCTGCCTTTTCCTGGAGATTTATGTCAGGATGGAGTCAGACGGTATCATTGTGCATCCTTACTGTGAGAGGATTTACATTGTGGCACAACACAGCCTGCTTTCATGTCATCCAGACTGTGTTTGGTCAAATGTGAAAGCTTGACAATGGAGGATAAAGATGTTGAATGTAGACGAAACAATTTGACAAGACAGGTGTTTTGTTTTTTGGGGTTGTGTTTTTGGCTGGAAAGTTGCTTAAATGACAAAGCTGGGTGGTCACGTTAAGGCCGAAGAGCGATTGATATCATTGATTTGCTGTGATGTCTTGTTAAACTGTCAAAACTGGTGGTTGTCGTGTTTTCATCTTAACTTCACAGCTGCATAGATCAAAAACTACATTATAGTAATAGTAGAAATAACACAAACCAGAGTGCATTTATCCTCACAGTAGATCGCAGACGGCTTCTCAAATGAGTGTCAGAAACATGGAAATGGATCTCCGTGAGTTTCTGGTTATCAAAGTGACACATGTACTCCTTGTTGGTAATAATCAACCGATTGTTTTCGGCTCTCCAGGGCCTGTCTGGCAACGCCGCTTCTCCTATTAGCGCTCACCTTCCAGCACTGTGGGGGGAGAGCTGAAGTTGCTGTAGCTGCTTCACTTCTATGCTACTTTGGTAATAGAGACGATTGGGGAGCTTTGTGTAATGGGATTGAATTTCTGGCTGGAGGTAAAGAGACGGCTATGTGAGTCTGATAGTCTCATTTGGTCGTCGCTCCAACACCAGGATCCATTCTCCATTGTAGTCTTATTAGAAGAGTAAAGGTTTTAAATTGGGTTGTCTCTACGCTCATAGTGTGATAGGCATGGATTTGGCAACATTTGGATTGTTGAAATATGGTAAACATTTGCTATTCTTGTAATATAGGCACCCATGCATGCAAGCTGGTATTTTGAGTGCCCAGATAGAGTATCGCACAAGTCTGTTTTTGCAGGATTTCATTTCTTTTTTAGACAGAAGTATGTCTTTGAGGGAACGCATGATATGGAAAAAAAAATGTAACCTACTTTTTGATAATCTAGTTAACCTATAAAACTCTATACATACTCTTGATATTCAGTTGATATTCAGTATCGTCCTACTTTCTTATATCTACTCATGAACAGAAATTGATAATCTGTCAGTGGGAGGCACGTTTTGCATGGTATAAAAAAAAAGCCATGCACCTCGTCTACAGCTAGGACTGGACACGGGGGCCTCATGCATATATTTCAGACTCTTTAAGTTAGCGAAACGTCATTTTTAGCGTCTAACTTCATGTCAAACCATCCCTTCTTTATTTCAATCTCAGTACAGCTATGCACTGATGACACAAAGTTGACGGCTGTATTAATATTTTCTAGTATTTTACAGCTACAGCTACAGCTACTAAATTTGCTCAGCAGGACTTATTTTTATTTTTTGGTAACATTTTAACAAATGAAACTTGCCCACAAACGTCGCGGGAACAGGTGGCCTTATATAGCAGTTTGAGGACCAATGGGCACCTATTCATACTCCTGAACAGGTCACATTCATTAAGTTAAAACCAGAAATTTAAGACAATTTTGTGGAGTTAAGATTGAATCCGACTTGGAACATTTGTACGTGCAAAGTTTAGGATAAAAATAGGGAAATGGCTAGGACTAAATATTTTCTTACATGCATCAACTTGGATGAACTTTGGATAAACCAGTTAGTTTATGATGAAAGCTGGTGAGTGTGTCTATTCATTGGCTAGATTGGAGCGGCATGACCTGCACTGTAATGCCCTGCACGCTTAAAGACAGAGAGGCTTTTTATCTGACTGTACTTCAAGCTCCCGACTCTAGCTGGAATTGGAACGAGGCCCATTTGGTTTGGCAAAATGAGAAAATGGGAAATCACCCAAGCAAGGACGTTATCCTTTCCTTTCCCTGACACTGACACTGCCTGCTTTGGTGTGCATGCATGGCAGAACCGAAGGCTCGTGAAGCCAAGCATCTAAGCTTCATTAGTATCTAGCTACACTGAGCATGCAGGGTCAGTATGATGAGGAGGAGGCTGAGGAAGAAGCAATGCAGCTGCAGATTTTAGTAAATACAGCCGGAGGAGATGCTCATTTTAGGGTGAAGAGTGCAGACTGATAATGTCTAAAAAGTGTAGTTCTAGCCACTGGCACTGCTACGGCTAAAGTCTTCACTATCCAGAATGATTGATTCATCAGACCTCGGCTTAACCGCCTTATGGCCTTGTCAGTGTGGTGTGTGTATATATGTGGAGGTTTTTTACCAACCCTCTGGAGGTGCAGAAGGGAACTCGGAAAACTGGAATTATTAGAAGTGCAAAACGAACTGTCATTCAGGGGATTGCTGGAGTTGCAGCGTGTTAACTGTTGAGCCTCCAGGCGAGGCGTCAAGTTGTTACCTGAAGAGCTGCATTAAAAAAAGTGTGATAATCCCGAGCAAATGCACTGGCGGTGATATTCTCCCTTTTGAACTGTGTCCAAAAAATGGCCTGTTAGCCTGTAATCCCAGCTGAGTTTTAGAGGGCTCCTGATAGAAATTGCCACCGCTGCTGCTCTCCTCCCAACACCTTTTCTCTAATAAGCTAAGCGCCGACCGCATCTGTGCTCAGTTGATCTCTCTAATTGCCTCACAGATTGGCAGAAAATTCTCACTTCAGGCCCGATATCAGCGGGGAATTATTGAAGACCTCATGGTTACTGGCATCTAAAAGGATCTCCCATTTGATACCTCCTCAAAATGACGCTGAAGTGAAGGGAGAAGCATCGTTGAAGCGTTTAAGGGTTTCACAGTGGATGGTGTGTTGCCTGGCGGTCAAACTGCAGGGATAGAAACACACTCTATCAGGGCCTCTTCAGCCTGCAGTGGAGGAATAGCGGCACATTGAAGGGCGTGTATTTGTTTCTCAACGGGCTCCCATACCTAATATTTGTTTGAAATTCTTAGTGGACTAAGAATGGAGCTAAGTACAACCGAACTTTGAATAAGACATTTTTTAGGCGACCAAAATGTTACAATTAACTGTCATAACCGTCTGAAAACACTTTGAAAGGGTTAAAGTTCTGAGATAAAAACACGGACAACACCCAGACCGGACAACGCCGTGGTAGCGACCTGTCAATCACAAGGTAGCCACGCCCTAAAGCATACCCTGCTTTATGGTCTATTTGACTCTAAATGGGACCATAATTTACTAAATGAACATCATGCTGTATTGAAGAAGACTTGAAACTATCGATTGAGACCATAAACTCATGTTTACAAGACTTCTATAGAATCAGACTTCTTTTTGCAACCAGAGGAGTCGCCCCCTGCTGGCTGTTAGAAAGAATGCAAATTTAATTTACTGGCTTCACTTTTCAGACCTGGCGTTTCCCACAGGAAATAAGTCATTCAGCATGAAAAAAAGCATAAAAATCCACTAATTGATTAAAGAAATCTTAGTAGACCAAGACCAAAACGACGATTAGTCAATTAATTGACTAAGAGGGAGCAGCCCTAAATTGTTGTATAGTTCAATACATTGTGCTCAAGCGAAATGATTATTTGACTAATCGATTAACAGATTAATTGATAACGATTTGTTGCTTTTCTCTGTTTTATATTGCTGTAAATTAAACATCTTTAGGGGTTGGGGTTGGTCGGACAAAAATAAGACGTTTGAAGATGTCACCCCGGGATCTGGGAAGCTTTTCATTTCACATTTCATTGACTGAATGATTAAGCGAGAGAATACTAATATGAAAATAATCATAACTTGCATTCCTAATATAGTATACAACTAATTTCATGCCAAAGAAGACAAGCATTCAGTGTTTACCTTAGAATTGTATTGCCATGACTCCTTTAAAACATCTTTTACACCATAATTTGACAGAAAAACTGAACAGAAACCCTAATTGCTAATTAATTTCTAATGTGGCCAAACTGCTCTCCGGTGACTTTCTCCTGTTGTTTGGGGATGGGGGAAATCTGGGACACCGTACAGCCTTTACAATCAAGAGTATTTTTCCATTACCGTCAACAGAAGAGAAACCCCCATCACGTCAGCAGTAGATGACACCGACTGATTGATATCTGATCTTTCATACGAGGCGAGGCCGGTATCAGTCTAGAATATCAGAAAACCCTTATGTTGGTCTGACCACGTTGTGCAATCATTTCGGATTACCTCAGCTTCTTCAGCAAAACATTCAAGTCTGCATGAAGAAACAGGCCGTTGGGTCATGTGAGTTGAGTTCAGGGTTTTTTTTTCTTCAGTTTCCATGTTGTCATTTGTTTGGAGACCCACTGACTCAGCTGCTTTCTGGCTGACTCGCAGAGAGAAAGATCTGACTGTGGAATATATTTGGTTTGTGCCTTTCATCTGGTCCACAGGGCAGTTTTACACTTTGCATATTTTTGCAGTGCTCTGCCTCTATCATTAGTCTGCATTAATCTGACCGCTGTGGCTCTCTACCAGTTGGCCCTCCTTTTGTGTCTATGGTGTGTGTGCATGTGTGTGTGTGTCTGGGTGTGTGTCTGCCATTCGTAGAGGAGGAGGGGTCTGTGTTTTTCAGCAGGGATTCTGCAATGTGAAAATCATTAAATCGGGACTGCATCTGGGTTATTCCTCAGCAAAAATCACCCCAAAGACACATTTCTATGCATACAAAATAGGATTATGTGCAAGACATCATTCACATGGGCTTCAGTATTAAATGGGGATATAATTCAAAATTTCTTTCTCCCTCAAGAAACTGCTATGCAGACCATTAAAAATAAATCTAGAGAATATTCACTACAGCAAACTGTGACATCCTTTTTTCTAACACGCCAGCACCGGCTAATGCCATGCGCGCACTCCATGCAGACTGTGTCCCAGCTACTGACCCAGATTCACCCCCCCTGCCCTGGATTGCATTATTGGGTGGAGGGGCAGTCTGGGTAGCAGGAGTGTCCTTGATGAGGCCTGCCACTCACTCACCCACCCTAACCCAGCCCCCCTCCACCCCAGGGAGCAGCAGCGCTGTCGCATAAATGCAGCGTTGCCTCTTTTTCTCTGAGACCAAGGATTTTGCTTTGAGTACACTGGATTCAGGCTATTCTACCATTCATTAATACAATCTTCTAATAACTAATGTTTATAGCAGCTTTGGTTTGAGGTAGTTTTATAATGATAGACACTGGAAAAAGAGGAAATGTAGAGTTTACACAATGTGACACAATGTTTTTATATCATAGCAGTTCCTATTTAGACCTATTCTTGCACAGCAGCTGGATTCTCGCAATGTGACAAGATCACACGAGAATCGTGAGATCAAATGTCACGCAAAAATCCATATTGCCAGGCACCAAGTCATGCATTTATGTCTGGCAAGCCAGACCACGTACCAATTGGCGTCCTGTGAGGAGCTGCAGCTACGGGCGTGGCTTAGGCGTGTGAGACCCGGTGAGACGACCGTGTGAGATGACACGGAGAGGCGACTGTTCTAAAAGACAATGGCGCCTCCTGAAGAGATTAGCATAGACAAAGAACGTATATTGCTAAGAAGTGAAAGTTGGTTGTTTGTTTCATTGCAACATCAATGCCCAGCAGCAAAGCTACGCTACCGCCATTTTGGACTGAAAGTGACTACCAGACGCCAGTAAAACATCCGCCTAAAAAGTGCCGTACAAAAGTAAATCTAAATTATTTCTATTATATCGTCACATTCTACTGAAATGCCCTGTGTTGAACAATAAGATACTATAAATTTAATAAGCGATTCCAGTCCAAAATGGAGTTTTGTCTCTTTGCTTCTATACTCTTTGGTGTAGATGCTTCATAGAAAGAAAAGCAAAGAACAGTAAGTGATGTTTTCACCTTCAGTTAGTTTTGCTTCTGTTGGTTCATCCAATCACCTACCAAGCATTTTTTAAAAGTGCCTGCCCTTTTCCAAACAGTTTCCAATGACGGCTTCTTAGATGGTTCTGTGCAACAAACCATCTGAAAAGGGATTAAACGGCTGTAATCTGTAAATCACCCTCTTATAAATTGATCCCCGTTCTGCCTGGAGATGGATATAATACAGTTGTGATTTAACCCTGTACCCACTTCATGAACAGTCACACTCTGAGGCAAAATCTTCAAGCTCACAGGAGGCGATAATTGCTGCTATAATTTAGCAATGATCACTTGGTACTGAAGATGTCGACAGAATATCTGCCCAATGTTTACTGTTGGCATCAGATGTGGGATCAAGAGGTCAAACAGAGAACTGATAATATGGAAGGGCGCCATTGATAACATTTACACACAAGACATATCTTTCTTTGGTTGCCACCTTCCTGCATGTATTTACATTTTAGTCATTTAGTCTGACACACTTATCTACAACACTGAGTGCAAAAGCACACTAAGCTGCCGTCTGTATGGCCAACATTATGCAGCAGTAGCAAAGAGTAGAGATGTAAAGTGGAAACATTGATACATATTGTCATCTTTAAGATATGCCTTTATTTTGAAATTCTTAACTGATAAAAAACATTTGCACTTAAACATGAGAGATGTGGCACTTTATAGTGAACAACATGAGGTCTATTTTTTTATTATTTTTATTAAAAAGAATATATTTTTTTTCATTTAAATGTCTGGAAGAGCCCAGAAATAAAACTGTCAAATCATTGCTTTTAGTGAGTTGATATACTGTAAATGTAACTGATTGTGTTAAATGGGCATATGATATCATCTCATATTGATCGCAGACGCTTGAACTGAATCGTATTGTTGTCCAAAGATCAATATAATATGGTATTGTGATAAAACTTGTGATTTACACCCCTAGTGAGGAGTGTATTTGTCAGAGAGGCATGATGATATTCCTTTGACTTCAAGATCATCATATAAGAGAGAAGTGCTAGAAATGTAAGGAAAGAGCTCTTAACAGTGTGAGGTTCGTTTTGCTTGAAAATGAGTGAAGAAGATTATGGTGCAGAAGTAGAAGTACTGGCGGACGGTATTCCTGCAGGGTTCAGATTTGAAGTCAGATTTTCTTCTTCTCCTTGTATCTGTGTCTCGAAGGCCAGTCTGTCCATCTCTGACTGGATTGGATGACTTGAGCCTTGTGATCGTTCCAGTCAGACTCCTCAAATTGCAGTCATCTCACGAGTCAAATTGAAATCTGACTCACTTGGAAATGGCCTCGAGGAGCGTAATGAGTTATTTTCAATTAATCTCTGCAGTCAACGGCAGATAATTGGATCCCTGCCAACTGTGTTAGCGGGTGAATGCCAGGGGTGTCATGCCCTCTGTGTGTGTATGTATTGGGGGGTGGAGGGGGAGCGACGACCCTTTGTGGTCAATTAGGAGAGATCTGCAGGCAGTCAAGCGTGGAGCTGAGGGGCTATAATCGTCGGGGGAAAAAGACAACTTTCCCCTTTTCTGTCTTTCATCTTCCTTGTATTACTTCTGCACTCTTGCTAATACTCTGTCACAAGCTCTTTTCACCTTCAATTACCAATTGTGAATCTGATGCCTACTGTACAGTAGTGGTTGAGCTTGAAAGGGGTTACATTCGAAATATGTAAGTTTATTATGTAACACTCCTTCCGATGTGTTATTTTTTGTTGGAAAATCTATTCTCTTATCACACATGCTCGCCCACTTAAGTCGAAGACATTTCTCTTGGAAGAGGCAGCACTCGATGTCGGACTATATTTACTTGCAAACATGAAGCCGTTTCAGTGATATGGCACTATTACTCCTGATTTCAGGGGAGACACCCCAGGAAAGACATTGTTTACCATGCATTGGTCAATTTAGAGATTTTGCTTCCATAACATGTCTTCTTTCAGACAAGTGGAAAGAACCCATCCAAAATACACATTTAGGTGTTTATTTTACAACACTTTGTCTATATGGGTCTGTAGATTTCACCTATTTTTAACAAAAGTTAGCTTTAGATAACACCTCATTTGCATATTTAACTCTCTGAGACCCATATTAGACCCGTTTTTGTCTTTTATAGGGGGGTACAGGGGGTTTTTAGGGGGAGATAGCAGGTCAACAGTAGATGTGACGTGTACATTATCTGAAAGCTGGGAACCTGAAGATTAATTTGAGATGCAGCACTGTGTGTCAAGTTGTTCTAGACATAAATCTGAAATAAACATTAATTAATTGATTAATTAATGAATTAAAATAAATTATATAAGGGTTTAGAACATTGTGATAGAAGTATATGATGGCCATTCCCATGCTCTATTATGTTGCATAAGTTGTTTTTTGGGTTGATGCCATTTGTTACACAGATTTGATGCTAAATTTAACCATTTTTTTTATCACTCGAGAATTGATAAAAATGATCAATAATCCCTCCAAAATATCACATTAAACATACAAATTCAGAAAACTGGCTATTGGGGAAGGTTCATCTATTTTCATCTATTCACCTGTAGTGTCTTGCAAAATGTATGGAATTTAACAATACATATCTTCAAAGGGCGTTTTCTCAAAATGAGTTTTTTTCTCAGACTCTGAGCCACAGATCTCCACTTCAGTAGTACTTACATACACCAGACTTTCCAGTTTCATTCCTATCTATAATCTGAAGGTTTTTACAGAGGGGTTTGTTCATTTATTATTCATAACCTGATTTATACAACATTTTATTCCTAAAAACATGGTGAAAATGTATTTTATTTATGGCTGTGGACAGTATTTTGATACAAAGAGAGATCCTTAACTCCCTCTGTAAAAACCTTTGACTCTAATGTGTCAACAAAATGAAACAAGAACTTTGAACCCTTGCTTTATCCCATGTTGTATCCAATGTATGCAAATTAGCACATATTTGATAAGATAATGCCTCATTTGCATATTTAAACATACATTTTCAGAAAACTTATTATACAAAAAATAATTATCTTAATGTAAATAATCAACGGGGGAAGTTTCATTTACCCTATTCCCCTTAAAGTAATGAAAAATTAACCAATACAAACAGTATGTTCTTTGCTGTTTTCTGTTGTTGATCGCTGTCTGTCTCTTAAAATCCCTGAATGCATAGAAGTTGATGGTTTTTGTGTTACTAGAAGCAGCAACAGCTTGTTTGTGTTGAATAAATGTAAAATGTTCTGGGTAGTTAACATGAGCAGTGATAGCGACTGTGGCTGAGCAGACAAAGAGCACGAAAATCTACCATAAAAATAATCATGGCTCTTTGTACAGGACTAGAGCTGCATCTGTAGGATGTCGGATGTTGTACTGAATGTGTGCTTGTCTATATACATACATCAGAGAATCCATGTGGGTTTGTTATTGGATGTTGAAGACAAAATGTCAAAGCGGTGGTCATCTGTCCACAGTGTTAGGCCCACAAGCAAATTCACCTGTCAGTGAGCACATGCAGGAAGTCAAGACATGGAGACGTATGCAGCTTTCATACTAAAATCTGAATATACTACAACACACAATCCTTCTGCTGCTGCCCCACTTCACGCTTTGTTTTCCATGTCTTTGTTTGATTATTAGCAACAGTATGAACAAGGAAGGAACGCCTACACATTTTCCACACATGCAACTTTAAAGTGCATGCATTTTGACACACCTTCATAGAAGTTTTGTGCACTCACTATTTTTTTTAAAATGTGTCTTCAACTAAACACTTAAAAAAGCCTTTTGTTGCCTCTACACTCTCTGATGGATGGCGTGGGTTTATTTGCACCCAAGATAATTTGAAGCACTATGAGCAAAATATCATCAGCCCCCAGAGGGATTAAAGATCATTGTTGGAAAATACTCAGAAGGCTTAAAGTGTGACTGTTGTAAGCATTGATCTTAAGCCTCAGTCTGGCTCAAGCTTCCCTGGCTGGAGCAGTACAGACAGAATGACTGATTCTGGTTTCTGTTTAGTTGTTTCAAGAAACTACAGCAGAGTTTCTAGGCATTAGCTGATGTAAACAACAGGATCTCCACTGACTGAGCATCAGCTTTTAGCCAAGCCACAGAAAAGACATATTCAAATCCGCCAGAACCTCTGTCAACTTTCCCCTTTCCTGTCATTCTTAGATATGCTACGTCTGTTCAAAGGTAACATTACTATGTAAGCCACATTACATTGGTGTCACAATCTTCACATTACATAGTATATAGTCACAGTTACTACGAGGAACTTTCATTTTGTGTTGATTTTAGCGGTCCCTGAGGATTAAAGCGCCAGTGTTTCCAAGCACCAGAGTCCCTTTAGAAAACCTCTCATTTTACTGCAGCAGGTTCTGACAGTCTGGCCCGCTCAGTCCTGGTTCTGGTTCTTTCCTGCCTCCCTTCCTTCCAGCGGGCTAAGCAATACGGCCTGGGTATTGAGCAGTATGGTGTCAGTGCTGGCTCCCAGTGGGGACCGGCGGAGCAGCGAGGCGATGCTCTGCTCCTGGCTGGAGGAGGAGCTGCTGATACCGGTTCTGAGCTGAAGGAGTTTCTGGTGAACCCGCATGATTTCGTCTGATTCCGTTCCTTTGTTTATATTATCTCTGCTTCGTACCGCCCCGAAGTATGTTGCTTTTTGTCAAGCTTGTCCGACCTAGTGACAGTTACTAAGGAGGGTGGGACTTAGGATCAGCTATGTGTGATCTTGGGACATAGTAATGTTTATCGACATTTTGCAAAATCATAATATGGCCTCCTGCAATTTTCAAATCGCAGGAGGCGCAATATTTGTTAAAGGTGAAATCTGTGTCAACATACCATTTTAAATTAAATATTGTCGTGTTGCAGTGATGTCCTGGCTGCACATCATATTCTACAGACGAAAGAAAACATCATGGTACAGATCCTCGCAAAATTCCCACCATAATGATTTTAATATCAATAAAAATTAGAACTGTGATTAACTATGGACAATCGTGAGATTAATCGCGATGAAGTATTTTAACCGACTGACAGCCCTAGTTGCTGTTAATTCTCACACAAATTGAAGGCAAACATTTTCTGTTGCTTGTTTCTAGGTGGATCATTGTTGTCGTTCTGAGTTGCCTTGGCAATATTCATACTTGCACGGTCTGTTGTGTTTGGTTTCCTTGAAGGTCCTTTCCTTTTGTGTTGTCTGCTTTGAGATAATCAAAAGAAAGGGCTTTCAAAACTCTGTTCAGTTTTAATTAATGTCAAAAAGGTCACGCTGGAGGTTAGGAAATTCAACTCTGTCATTACCACAAATCATAAAGCGCGGTCCTCATCATTTATTTTTTGAATGTCTCCTTCTGCCCACTTGTCATTTTATAGATTGTCTCATGACAACAGGGGCACATCAAAACATTAAGTCTTTGCTAAACCTACAAAACCAGTCTGTGTGCCTGGAGACTTTCCCTGAGTCATGACAGAGTTAACCACCTCGAAACCTGCTGAATGTCAGTTTCGCCAGACGTATAGGGGCCCTGTTTTATATAGCGAGCACAAAATAAAACAGGAGACGATGGATGGACCAGCTGAAGCACCAGAAGCCCCCCTCCTCACCTTCTGCCACCATCTCCTTGGTTGTCAGAACAACGGTCTTGCACTTCTCTCAATTTGTATGCACAGCCTGATATCAAGCTGGTGTCTGTATGTGTCTCTGTCTTTCTTAGTCCTTCTGTTAAGCTAACTGAGCACATTAGTATCTACAACAGACAGGTACACCAGCGCTTCTCCTTATTCTGAGGGCTATGCTTGTTGTTGCTTGGTGTCAGCATTTAGCTCGTAGCATAGCATAGTCTTGTTTTTGTTTAGGCAAAGTTGCTTGTTTTTAGACAACATTGAACATTTGAGAATTTCTGTGTGTAACATTAAGGGGGATCTATCGGCAGAAATGGAATATAATATTAATAAATATGTTTTTTTAGTGTAATCCCCTGAAACTAAGAATATTTGTGTTTTCGTTAGCTTAGAATGAGCCGTTTATATCTACATAGGGAGCGGGTCCTCTTCACGGAGCTGGCCGCCATCTGTCTACAGTAGCCCAGGACGGACAAAGCAAACACTGGCTCTAGATAGGGCCATTAGCGTTTTCGCATCTTTGCGTCTTTGCGTCAACCACTGTAGTCACGGGAGAAGTTTCAGTTGGTTGCAATCTGCAACCTCACCACTAGATGCCGCCAAATCCTACACACTGCACCTTTTAAAAGAAAAGCATGTTCAAGTTTCAAAAGGATAATCAGTTTGGTGTTAGTAGAGAAACATGGGTATCATATGGGCACTAGTTTTGAAAATTGTCAAACAATACAAAGGCCAAGTTAGAATGATATTGCCCTGGACGTCGGCCGGTTAGTGTCCAGATATGAGAAAACGTGACTACATGATTTTACTCAGTGGCTTCAGCAGTGTGTGAAATCTGCTGTGACGTGTGCCCCAGTGTCTAAACGGATTATAATCAGCCCTACAAGAATATTAATATGGACTTCGGCACAGAAGAATATAGATTAGAGATGATTACCAAATCCTGGTCTGATTTACAGGATATTTGCATAAATTATAACTATTATAAGCCTTAGAATCAGCATCAACTCACTCTATTGTTTTACATTTCATGTTTTTATCAGGCTTTCCCAATTATCTTTGCATGATTAATTGATTCTCTAGGAGCACTAGAGGAGGTGGCACAGTTCTGACTGTACTTTAGTCCTGGTCAGTCTTTCTAAAACTAGCACAGAGATCATTCACATCAAGAAACCAGGATAATTATCTTCATATCCACATACTGGGAGGAGTGTGTGTTTTAATCTGCACCTGTGTGTCTGTAATGAATTATATCAAATTAAATCCTCGGGATCATTAGGAGGAATCTGTCCAGGAGCTCTTGGCAGTGAAAATGTTTGGGAACCATGGTGGCTGTAGATCATAACAACTCTGAAGATGGTAAAAGAAACCCTTCACCTCTCTTTACCTCTAAGCACAATGTCTCCATTGTTGGCGCTGCCTTAAAACCTCGGAGCTGGGGGAGGTGAATGACATTCCTCTGACATGTTGAATGGCTTTTCACTGTGGCTACTAGACAAGGGCAAACACTGCCTGCCTCTCATTTAGCTTTCTGTCAGTAATATGTCTGTCAGTGCTGTTGCTTATAGTTGTTGAAGCTGCAACTGTGACTCCTCCCTCCCGAAGTCACATTTGGCTGCTAAATGGCACTGAGACACCTGTAGAGAGATCTCAAGCCATGTTGGAGGTCTGGAGAATATTAATGACTCAGCAATTTAAATCTTTAGCGCACATATTATAAAGATTTGGTGTTGTTTTTAGCTGGAGACTGATGCCTGCGATCACTTTTGTAGTTTGATGTTAGTTTGTTGAGTTAACAGATAATGTAACATGAAGGATAAATAATGTTGCCGTGGTTACCTGCAGGTGTAATATGCCTTAAGGCTTGAGATACAGTAGTGGTGTCCAGGTGGCTGAGGGGTTTAAGATGCTGATCATGCAATTTTGAGAAAAAAATGGAAAATAAGGGGTCAGGCAATATGTAGGGGGAAAAAATCACAATAATTTAATGTTCAAAATCCTAAAGAAATGCATGGGCTACTGACCAAAAATACATTTTAATGAATAAATAAGCTTGCATCTTGATAAATCTACAGTATATATATTATAAATCTATATTCCTGCTGGAGAATTCATATAATTTTCAACCATATATTTTTTGTTTTTGTTTTTTCATTCTGTGATATACATTAGCAATCTATTGTCTTATTTTCAGTAACTAAAGTACAGCACCATCACTACCTTTTTATGTTGTTTATCAGCAATGTCTCCTTTCTTTACCTTTTTAAAATAGTGAGAAATGATCCACACTCTAAAATCCTTGCGAGTTCCCTATCAACACTTCTCATTTCTAATATTGTGAAAATATATGGTTGTTAAACAGGAACTGAGGTCTTCCAGTGCAGCTCAAAACATAAACATTTCCATGCCAACCAGAAACTAGTATTGTCTGTTGCCATGGCATTCTTGATATTAACTAACTTGATTGAGAGTTGGGGTCAGAAAAACCTCCGTCAGGACATCCTGACAAAATCCATATCTGGACACAAACAACCTCACACGGTCTGTTTAATCCCACCCAGGATTATCTACCACACTCTTCCTTCCTCCAACCAGCGCTGGTTCCTCTGCTCAGTCTCTGAATCCTGTTGCCGTGGTTACCCTTCCGTTGTACACAATGGCGTGGTGGTTGCATAATGTTGTTCTGCCGGTGCAGTTTGTGGCCCACACTCCAGCTGAGTGGGCAGGGAGCACTCCGAGCCGCACTCCCACACTTCGCTCCATGCTAATGAAAAGCTTGGCCTCACCGGGGAGTTTTCACGCTGAATCATATCGGACAGCAGAGAACTTCAGAGGCTGTGGTTGATTCCCTGTTGCAAAGCCGGCGTCCTTTTGGCTTCTCTGTCATTGGTTACTTTGATATTCTTGTCTGAACCTGGTGGGACTCAACTGGCTTTAGAAACTGATGTGAAAGATGCATGAAACTCGTTTCCATCAGTGTGGAGTCATATTAAAGGTCTCTGACTGATTTTGTTTGAAAAGCACATCTGTATACCATAACCCATAGAAGTACATAAGAAGACATCTTTGCATATGTGGTGTTTTGTGTGTGCACCACTGTTACCTTGTGGGATCCTCAGTGAGTGTGTTTCAGGAGTTGGACAGATGTTTGTTTGATTTAGGAAGATCACAACTTGCTTTTACCAAGGATCAATATCTGAAATAGCAGGACCAATACCAATATAATGATTCAAATGTTGCGCTTATATAATAATTTATTAATTATTTACCATGGAAACTCCATCAGACATTACGCAACAAAGTTTGAGTATACTAAAGAGCCGACATGGCTATGACTAAAATAAACTATTCAATATTTATAAGTAGTATGATGTAGAGGGGAAACGATTCATCACTTAGTCGATGGACAGGAAAATAATCAACGACTATACGATTAGTCGACAAAATCGTATGAGTGTTAGTCGCCTAAGAACTTCTTTGGTTGAGTTGAGGACAGCCCTTGTTGACAGTGAAGAGGCAGACAGGAAATAAGAGGAGAGAGAAAGGGGTGTGACACGTGACAAAGGTCTCCGGGTGGAGTCGAACCGGGGATGTTGTGGTTATACAGTACGGTACGCCCCTTAACCATTCAGTTACTGGTTTAACAATGTATACTACAATGTTGAACTCATAGGTCTTCTTACATTTCCAATTACTATATAAAATGTCAGAAAATAGTGAAAAAATAGATGTAACAATCTCCTGAAGACCAAGGTGACTTCTTCAAAGTGCTTGTTTTGTCCGACCAGCAGTACAAAACCCAAATATATATTCAGTTACAGAGAGACAGACTAGAAGTATAGTTCCTGATCGATTAATTGTTTGACAGCGTAACTGTTTTTGTCAGTTAAGAATATTAAAAGTTGCACTCAGCTGCTTTGTAAAGTGAAGAATAGGAGGTGTTACAAATTAGAAATTTCTAATTTGTCAGCAGTATGTAGTTTCTGTTCTGGTTTTTATCCGCTCTGTCATCTATACTTACCATTTCCTTTAGCACATACACACCCAATACTAGTCAGATGTAGAGGAAGTGCATCTCCAGTTCTGGACGAGTAGACCGATGTGGTGAATTTGGGCACTGACAAAGGATGGTGTGCAGCGCCCTGAGGCTTTATTCGTCCCCCATGAGCCAAAGACAATTTAATTAACTAGAGAAGCAGAACTGTAATTGTATAGTGACCGGGTATCTCATGCAAAAACAAAGATTGTTGGTTTATTTCTTTTTATCTGAAGATCAGATAAAAAGCTCCAGCAGGGGACCCTAAACTTCCCTTTCCCCAGGCCACATTAACCAGCTCTGACTGGGGGATACCGAGGCGTTCCCAGGCCAGTGTGGAGTTATAATCTCTCCACCTAGTCCTGGGTCTTCCCCGTGGCCTCCTACCAGCTGGTCGTGCCTGGAACACCTCCCTAGGGAGGCGCCCAGGGGGCATCCTTACCAGATGCCCGAACCACCTCAGCTGGCTCCTTCCAACCCAAAGGAGCAGCGGCTCTACTCCGAGTCCCTCACGGATGACTGAGCTTCTCACCCCATCTCTAAGGGAGACGCCAGCCACCCTCCTGAGGAAACCCATTTCGGCCGCTTGTACCTGCGATCTAGTTCTTTCAGTCATGAACCCAGCCCTCATGACCATAGGTGAGAGTAGGAACAAAGACTGACCGGTAGATCGAGAGCTTTACCTTCTGGCTCAACTCTGGTTTCGTCACAACGGTGCGGTAAAGCGAATGCAATACCGCCCCCGCTGCTCCGATTCCCCGGCCAATCTCACGTTCCATAGTCCCCTCACTCGCGAACAAGACCTCGAGGTACTTGAACTCCTTCACTTGGGGCTGTTTAGGAGTTCAGTTTAAAACAAAGTTAAAAGATTTTCCCGAGGAATCGGTAAGACCAACAGTGAATAACTGGTAAAATGTGACGCACGTTTAAGCTGAGCCGTTTACCAATTTCACTGCTCTCTCACTCTCACATTGTCTCTAGTTTTTACTCTCCTAAGTGCCAAGCAATTTGGCAGCAATGCAGCAAAGATGATTTTCATCCCCATGAAATATTAATCTCGGATTTGAAAAGCTAAATGCATCATTGCACAGCGCATCCAAGGTTGATCAGAATGCCTGTTTTTCTTGGCAGTCCTGTTTAAAACCTCAAGTTCATAACCAAATCCATAAAACCTGGCAGCTGCTCTGTTTTCCATTACATTTGGACAGATGAGTTTTACTGTGTTGCTTCTTCTCTAAATATAGAAACACTTAATGAGTCAAGGTCTTTCACTGCAAAGTGAAAAGTCAACCAGCTAATGCATAACCAGTGGACTGGCTGGCCTCAGTCGCATAGTGCTAATTGAAGGCGATTACAGCTATACATTACAGTTTACGTGAATAAGCAATAATTAGCGTTTAGCCTGTGTGCCCCCATTTGTTAAAGTTATATACATATTCATATTTGTGTGTGTGTGTGTGTGTGTGTTAGGGGTGTGTAAAAACCTTAAAACACTACTTCATTTCATCAGGAACATTTACAGTTTCTGTCCTTCACCTAATAAAACAGTCTTTTCCAGTAAGCAGCGAGGTTGCTGATTTTCTTTTGAACACATATATTGATTTGCTGAGACCGGCTGCAAACTTAGTGTGAGTGGGTACATTTGAGCACTTCAGCCTGAAAGAAGTTGAATAAAGGCAGTGCAGGCAGTTGAAAAAGAGGTTACATAGTGCAGTCATTACACTGCGTATTCCACTCACAAGGGACTCTGGGTTTTAAACATAAATTGTGGAGTAATATTACAATAAAATTATGATTTGAACTATTGCAGATTGTGTTTTCGAGACTAATGAAAAAGCCTGTCGCACTTGACCGCTCTCTGCCAGGCTGACATGGTGATGACTGATCCCATCAGCCAATCGTTGGGCTGCGTAAAAGCTGCTTTGTCACAAAGCTCACAGGGATGGAGACTCAGATTACAGATTGCCAGATTACAGCACCTCACTTTTATCAGATGGCTGCGTCATCCAACCTGAAACGTAGACCTGTATTTAATGACGTCAAATCCTTTTGAGTACACCATCCCTAGAAAGTATGTCAGACTATAGAGCAGATTTAATAGGCAGATGTGAGGCAGCAGTGTAGATTAGGTATTTGCTGAGATTATCACACTGGAATGCAAAAATAAAAAAGCATTAAAGATCACTGAGGAGACGCTAATAAAATCATTGTTGTGTTTTATTATTATGTCAATGTTCTGTCATACTATTTTATTACTAATGCTGTCAAAGTTAATAACGCATTAACGCAAATTAATTTTAACGCCACTAATTTCTTTAACGCATTAACGCAATTTGCGAGTTTTAGGTTGTAGTGGGCTCAGTTTTAAAGCTAGAGTGAAGGGGCTGTTTTTAGCCTCATCAGGCAGCTGTTTTCAGAGAAAAAGCTTTAAAAAAAGCCACTCTACAGTACCTGCTCAGCAGCAGACAGCAGACATACACAGTTAGCAACCAGGTGAACATAGCGAAGCATTTAGCAGCTAAAGAGACAGATATTTCCCTCAAGAGTTGGTAGAGACCAATGGTGCCTTCAAATGGGGGTCGTGTTTACCGTGTACACGAGAAGAGTCCATATGAACGCCCCCCTCTTTTGGTATACACAACCTCGTAGGTGGAAAATTTCTGAAAGCTCCGAATTCATGATTTGTGATGTGTTTGTTGATGTTGTCAGAATTGGCGGAGGCAACGGAAGTTCATTTTTCGGTACATAATAAGTGAATATATTGTTATTTTAGTCGTATATTGTCAGTCATCGTAATTTTATGATATGTCTGAGGAAAATGTTGATATTCCTAACGGCCTAGTCTTTTTCATCTGTCATTATGCCTTTGCATTTCCTGCATTATGTTACCTGCTTGCTAAATTGTTATTCTCTGTGGCTTCTAGATGCCGTCAGTAACGTTAATATTGCCGTTGCTTAGCAGCGGTGTTCTCACCACTTGAACGGCAGGCATATTGTGTACACGACTTCCCATGTTGTAACCACGAGCTCACAAGTTTCATTTGAAGGCGCCACAAAAACAGAGCTAAAAGAGAGTGAATATTGAAGTTGCATGCACCATGTGGCCTCTCCAAATGAATGACAAGGTTGCTCTGTAACTGCTGGATGTGTAAATAGACCATTTTTTGCTAACAAGTTCACCATATCAACTTAAAAGTTGATGATCAATGTTATGTAGCCAAGAAAAATAAGTTATTGCCATGTTTAAACAATGTCATATGAGTTCTCATCATGAGACTTGCGGTTTGTTTTGCTTGTCACTGGGCAGCATAAACCAAAATGAACAAAAATACAAAAAAATGCTCTGTGGTTCACACCAAAGGAAACCAAACTGTGGGTGAGATCACACTCATTGTGTGTCATCCTCCACCCGTCCATGGTCATCAGTATCAGATTTGACAGAGAAGCTTTGTGTGTGCGGTGTGTGTCTTCCCGGAGCTCTACTATTCTGCCTGCTATTGTACTTAACACTTTTCAGCTTTTCAGCACCCTCTCCTATTTCACAGTAGTAGTGCTCAGAGCCAATCAATAGCTGGCTCACAGCAGTGGAATGGAGGTGATACACAGTGTAGTACTGGCCACTATTATAGCACAAGGACAACATTTCTTATCTTTGAAAGCCAAATCAAATATGAGGACCGTGAAAATAATGAGCTGATAACTACATTTTGTGTCATGAAGACTTCTTTTTTCTAAAGTTTGTCCTATTTTGTTATCAAGTAGTTATTTAGTAGTTAGCTAGCTGTTATTAGTGCTAAAACAATTAGTTGATGCATCGCCATGTATTTTATTAATTGTGTTATTTATTCAGCAAAAATATAAAAAAAAATCTGCTTCCAGCTTAAAAAAAATTGAGAATTGAAAATGAACTGAAGAAGTCACGTTGGGCTCCAAGAACTTGTTATAGGCATTTTTGGATATTTATTTACATTATGTAGACTAAATGATTAATTAATTTCTTTAAAAAATATACTTTTATTATTATTAATTAATTAAATTATTATTATTATTATTATTATTCCTTATTATTAATAATATATATATTAATAAGGACTTAATAATTAATATAAATAAATAATTAATTAATATATTTTTTTTTTTTAAATTTACATTAATCACTAATAAAAGTAATCATTACTTGCAGCCCAAACAGTTCCAGACCAAGGAAGTCACATCAGAATTATTGATCTGGTTGTGTTGATCTCTAAGACAAAAGTACGTTATGCTACAACGTGAACAACAAGGACATACAGTGCAGTAAATTAATTATAAGATCAGTAGTGGTTGCATAAATTCATGTTTTACAGATGTTGGAAGGAAAACTCAATAAAACACAATTTAGTAGCTTAAATGTGAATTGAAATGATTTTATTAAGTCACATTTGTATTTTTCTATCATTTAGTCTTGGCTAATTGTTTGCATATGCTCTTGGTATTCTTGGTATCGGGAAGTTAGATTTAAATCTTGAATTTAAATACATTTTATAATTTATAGATAAAAAATTATGTTTTAGTGAAGAGGCTCTAAACTTTTATATTTGACGATGATTGAACTTAACAGCAGTCAGTTGTTGACTTTTATGTGATAGAGAGGAGATGCGAACTTTGAATGAATGAAGTGATGAACTTAAGTGCAGGATTGCCTGTCAGCAACCAATTACTGTATTGTTCTTGTACTAAATGTCCGTCTTTAAGAGGCAGCAATGAGTCAGCTCTAATCAATGAAATGACAACTGCATGATTGCTAGCAGTTACTTATTGCTTTGAAAAATCATTGATGTGATCGTTCTGGTTTAGCAGCTACTATAACTGTAGGGAGAAGCTACTTAATGCTCAGATGTTGTGTTTAAGGACATTTTGTACTATTATCTCACAGAAACGGTGTGTATGGCACAGACCATCTGTTGCAAGCAGGGCTTTCATTTTATCCGTATTACGTTGTGAGGGATATGTTTTTGTGGTGTGTGTGTGTGTTTAAATGTCATGATATACATACATTATACTCCCACGAGTGTAGGCTGTGTTTAAGAGGCTGTAATGTATAGATGGATTATGGTGGAATTGAGGACAAAGATTAGAAGGGGGAGTATCATACCTTCCTTTTCAAGCCCGGTCTCAATAGGAATTACTTACGCATTAGATCGTTCTGCAGTAAATGATTTACATCTAATGCGGTCCAGACAAGCATAAGCTTGACCTTAGAGACGGCTTGGTCATGCACCGCCTGGCTGGAAGACAAATGTCTCTACTGGTATAATACCAGGTTTATTTCCTGCATTTTAGCATCAGGAATGCAGATGCATAAAGATATCATCAAGGAAATCCCTAAAGCCAGCTGGAGCATGTGCTGACTTCAACTCTCCAGCAGGGAAAATACAGATTTTCTAGGCAGGTAGTGATGTGTGTGTGTGTGAGAGAAAAGTAGCTGTACGTGTGTCATCTTCAGCTGCTGTCAGCCCAAGCTGTGCCAGACACCCTGCGTCGGTGACTTGAACTTCACACTGAGCTTGTTATCGCCTCATTCTCACTGAGGAAGCTGCCTTCTCAACACAACCCCGTGTCTACTTGTAAAGCTAAAAAAAAATCATGTCAGAAATAAATAAGGAATGCATATATGTCTGGCTCCCATTAACAAGATATTGTATATCACTTTGACTTGGCCTTGGTTGCCATTGCATGATTAATATTTCCATTTAGTGGTATCAATATTTAGTGTTTGTGGGCTGCAGAAATCATTAACGAGTCATAATGTCTAGAGGTTGGGCAGTCGTGCCACAGAGTAGTGAGTGATTCCTACCAAACAGTTACTTGGGAGCTATACTTAGCTTTTATCTACTTGAAGTGTCATAATCAGTGTTACCTGGTGGAGTCAGCGAATACTTCCTCATACTTGAGTGTTAAAGGAGATGATATGCCACTGTAAAGATAGTGATTATCAACAATCAGTGCTTTATGAGCTTAAAGCTACTATGAGGAACTTTCATTTTGTGTTGATTTATGCAGTCCTTGTGGACAAACGTGGTAATGTTTCCAAGCACCAGAGTCCCTTTAGAAAATCTCTCATTTTACTGCAGCAGGGTCCACGTGCAAGAACTTTGACTGCAGGTCAAAGGCGGCAGCGAAGCCGGATCTTGGTCTATACTCGGCGGGCTGGTCCCTGTCAGAGGCCTTGCTGGAGTTTGAGCTGAAGGAATTTCTGGTGAACCTACATGATTTCGTCTGATTTCACGTGGGATCCGACTTTATTAAGAATAACTATATAAAGAGAGCCAATCTTCTCTCTGATGGTCTCGTTTACTTATGTCGTCATATAAAGGCATCCCTATTAAACTGAGTGTTTCATAACCAGTTCAAAGTTCCTCACTGTAACTTTAAGGGGAAAGTTCCTCTCAAGAGATGCTTGTTTGCGTTGCCTGTATGCTTGATATTATGTGCATGAGAAACTCAGACGACCATTTACATCAGTGATTAACTGATTACAGTAATCAATTGTTTTTGCTGTGAATCTTGACGATCTGTTTTGTTTGTGTATCTCTTTTTGTCTCGTGCATTGTTGATTGGCCAGTGAACTACCAGGTAGAGATGAACTGATCCTAAGGAAAGACTTGTTCCCTCCCTTCAGTGTATTTACATTTTCTCTATCATGTGATCCTGAAATTATACATCAGCACTTAGTAGTTATTACATTCTGTAAAAGAGCTGCTACTGGGCGTGTCTGTGCTTCCCATGGGGGTTTACACAGTAGAAATATAGAGGTAGTAATATAGAAAACATCTACAGCTGCTGGTTCTACCCAGACTGTTTTCTCCACACTGGCCACACTTTGTGTTGTGTGCTTGTTAGCATCAAATTTATTCCTCACCCTGCCCTCTCCCACCTCCCTGATTTTTGTTTACAAGGCCTTTCTGCTGCTCATTACCGCTGAACATTGTTCATTTCAGCGCTGCCTCATCTTGACAAGGCCAGACTCCCAGCCAGAGTAGCAACCTCTAACTAACGTCAGCCAGCCATCCAGGTGAGGCGGCGCTCATTTGACAGCTCGCTAGCGTCCAGTGGTCAGTCTTCTTACTGAGTGGAGTGGACACAAGACTCTGTACTATCACTCTGTCCTATTTGTTGCTTTTTATGAAAGTGCTCCCTGCTCACACACCTTATTGTACCAATGTCAACGCTGCTGTCCGTAATCCTGAGCTATCCTTTATTTCTAATACAACAACAGGGCAAATTATGCTTTGTTTCTGTTACATTACATTATATTAGGGCTGCAATTTGCAATTCATTTCTTTATCCGTTAAACTGGCAGTTATTTTCTCAATTTATCATATCATCATTAAACGTTTGGTCTAAAAAATGTCAGAAAACGGAACGGAAAAGTCCATCACAATTTCCTAAAGCCTGAGTCGAAGTCTAGAAATGTCAACAGTCCAAAACCCAAAGATAATGATAGTTTACTATCATTGTAAGAAAAAGAAAAGCAGCAAATTAGGGCTGCAACTAACGATTATTTTCATTGCCGATTAATTTTGATTAGTTGTTTGGTTTATAAAATGTCAGAAAATGGTGAAAAATGTCAATCAGTGTTTCCCAAAGCCCAAGATGACGTCCTCAAATGTCTTGTTTTGTCCACAAGAGATTCAGTTTACTGTCATAGAGGAGTAAAGAAACCAGAAAATATTCACATTTAAGAAGCTGGAATCAGAAAATTTTTACTTTTTTCCTAAAAAATGCTCAAACTGATTAATCGATTATCAAAATAATTGGTGATTAATTTAATAGTCAGCAAACTAATCAATTTAATCGTTTCCGCTTTACAGCAAATCGTTGGCTTTTGTGCTTGAAAAAATGAAACGATTATAATCGTTTATCTGTCGATCATTTATTCAACTTGTCGTTTCATTGTATTACATTCATTTAGCAGCTGCTTTTGTCCAAACTGACTTGTAATAAGTTACTTAATTATATCTGCAGTGTGAAGAAGTCTTTAAAGGTGTTTCCAGCATCAGTGTGGTCCTATAATCGAGGCCTGTGTGCAGCTGGAGCTTTGAAGCCACACTTCAGCAGACATTAAATCTAATTTGCAGTGTTTGCGGTGGCTGAACTGATGCTCTTAGCCTGGCCTCTGTGTGGCTGTTTGCATGTAAATTGACTGAGAGCAGGCCTGTTTTTAAGAAGCTGTCTGTTACTTTGTACTGTGTATACGCAACTGTGCTTCCATGTGTGTACATTCAACAGGCATGACTGTGTATAGTAAACCTGTCGATGAACTGTATCTGTCATACAGACCTGCTTTATCAAGGGTTAAGAGAGGCAAGCAGCAATAAATCTGTTAACCACCGCAGTATCTTTCCACAGATAAACACTCTGCAGCCAGCAGTGTTAGGTAATGCAAGGCAAGGCACAGCCAGGCAGCTCTGATAGACACAAACAAACCTCTCCTCTCCTCTCCTCTCCTCTCCCATCATCCCCTCCCCTCCAGTTGCTTTAGAGAAACAAGTAGGCCAAAAGTAGGAAGCCTTGTCTGTGCTTTAAGCACAACAAAGAGAACGGAGCAATTTGATCTTGCAGACTATCTGGGGTTTAGTGCTATGCAGGGTTGAGGGGGAGTGCTGCCCTTGAAAAACAGCCTCCCTGCCTCTGTTTGTCAGTGATTCCCAGGAAGGCTTTTTCTTCTCTGCCTGCTCATTATTTCTGCCCCATCTTTGCGATTGCTCAGCAGCATTCGTGCAAGTCAGTGCTCTCCCTCAACATCCCAGGAGGATGAGAGGGATTTCCCAGCTAGCCTCCGCCAGTCGGTAAACATAAGGTTGTCTGTCGTACGGGGGGGAAATCCACCACCTTAACTCCCATTAACTTAGCTCCTAGCTAGAATTTTAAGAGCGAAGACTCTCAGAAAGAGGAACCCGACCAGGGAGAGGGTGTTTGATTTTCAAGGCAGCGTTGGGTTTTTGGTTTCCCTCCACTACCTCACCAAGGGAAGAGAGCTCAGTTGAACTGAGGCCATTTTCCCCTTGTTTGTATGTGTGTGCAGCTGGTGTTGTTAACAAAGGGTGAGCTCACTTTCCCCTGTCTTTATGGGCGTACAGTGGGAGAGCTTTTGGAAATAACAGAGGTTTGATTCCCACAGGCTGCATGCCATCACGCTGGACGTGTAGTTGTTTTTCTGATGCTGTTGTAACCTGTTGGTATAGTGTCTGATTGGAAACATTCCCATCTTTTTAGTTGTGTTTTCATGAAAGGGAGCAGATTATTTCTTCTTGAAAGGTTGAACCAGTATACAACCATTGCTTACCTGGACTAATTTTAATTCACTACTATGCCAGTAGCATTTCCCAACCAATTATCTGCAGTTGTAATTTGCAGAAATGCATATTTTAATGCATTCTTGTGCTAAGAGTTGCCATTATTCCATTTTCAAGCTGCGTCTTGCTTACCACATCATAACTTTATTTAAGTTTGCCTAGCTGTCTTGCTGTGAAGCTCAGTAAAGACAAGAAAGAGCATTATAAACATCAGCACATTAGTGCTATTACATACTGTCAAAACCTAATTACATGGTCATTATTCTATTATCAGTCACAACGTCAAAAAGTCCCCTGCCAGCCATGGAAAACCGACTACAAGAGGATGTAATTATAGTACCTCTATACATCTTTGACAGTCTTTGTCTGAGCATGCTCAACCTGACACCCAACAGGTGCTTTAAAATAATGTAAAATGTGAATCCAAGGACTTCAAGCAAGGAGTTTCAGGCAGTTCAGGAGCAGTGTTCCTTTGGCGTGGACTTTGGGCTTTGTAACTTTGCAGACCTTTTACATGCACAAAAAAACTATATAATACACTAAAGAAAAGGGAAAAAGCACAAAAGCATCATAGGTCCTCTTTAACTCAGAAGATATAGTTGCATTGAACTGGGAACTTTTCAGTGTATTGTGTGAATTGGCTTGAATTTGTATGCACAAGGCTTCACTTACCTATTTAATTGTCAGGCAGCATAAGAGCCCTTACAAAATATCACACTGAATATTTTCAAGTGTCTGCAATGGTTCCTTTTTTGTGTGCAGGACTATTCAGCATACTGAAAAGTGAAAAACAGAAAACTGAAAAACAGTCTCACGTTTCTCACACAAGATTGCTTTTGGCTGTTCTTCAAGATCCGGTCCTTACAATCCAGATGCATCATGGTGCATGTATTGTGTATTATTGTATGGTTTTGTCACTGAAGTAGATCAACGGTGTGAATAAAGCCAGTATAAGGATTCAGGAGGAAGTAAATGTGGAGGAAAATAAACATCTAGTCACAGGATGTCTTCAAAAACTGCACAGATGGTGTATAATTAAGAACAGGAAATCAGTTGTGTTCTCCTTTCTCATCCTCAACAGTATTTTCACACCCAAGTCCCACGGCTTCACAGATTACACTTTTCCTCTGCATGAACTTTCCAGCAGTGGAAAGTTTGACAGCACACGAATGAGTTGAAGGATGTTCTGAGCAAGCTGCTTGTTTTTGTTGGGGGTTTTTTCTGTTACTGTTGGCAGATTTCAGGTTCATTAGATGCCAACATATTTCAGTTTCAGTGGTCAGCACATGAAGTTACATGTTTAGCTGTTAAACTTCATGTTCACTCTCTGTTCACCTGCATGTCTGTTTGTCAAGAGAAGGGGCGGATATGGAGGAACATGAACTTGTAGGCCAAGCATATAATCATAAGCCATAAGCATTCTCATCACCTTAGCCGTCTAGACTTGACCTTTACAGCTGCACATTGCAGCTAAAGTGATAATCCTTGGAGGTATGATAGCATGCAAAGTTCACTCATTGGCTTATTGTGGCTTCACACAGCCAGGTGAGTGTGTAACAGGTCTTCAGTCATTTGAATACAGATTGTGAAGTCCTGTGTGTACATGTATAATATTACATATACACAGTGTGAACAAAAGCCCTCTACTCTCTTGTGTCAATTCCTCCGTAAGACACAGATCAAATCCTGATGTTTCTGTCTCTTCTATCTGCACGGAGGAGGCCTGACTGACAGGTGGGGACCTCAATAGGGTGAAGCCAGACTGAATGGGGGTGGAAGTGTCATTAACATGAGAAAGCCCTGATCCTCCGCTCTCTCTTCCTCTTCACATTGTCTGCTTCGTGTCTCTGGCTCAGTCGTGGGACGAGTCACTTCCTTAAAGAGACATCATTCCCTTTAGCTAGTCCGTAGTTCAGTTTGTCAGCAAACAATTTTCCAACCGCCATAATCAGGTTACTTCCCTTCAAAATATGTCAGTTTAATGTGGTTGATTATTATATGATTCTCGGAGATATCCAGAGGGTCATGTGAAACATTTGTTCCACCAAGTAAGAAATGTTTGAGAGTGATGTCTGGTAGTATGATTTTGGCTGGCTGTAAATTAATCTGTCTTTTTCTTGGTTTTCCCCCGCTACCCACACTTATCTGCTGTTGTCAAAGCAGATGAAAATACTGATCTTCTCATATAGTAATGTAGATGCAAAATAAGGCTAAGTCTAACCATAGCCTGTATATAAGAAGTGGACGTAATCACCGTGATGTTTTGAAGCCCTGAGTTTGGCATTTTGGCCGTCACCATCTTGGTTTTTTGCAACCAGAAGTGACTCAAGAGATTGGAGTTAAGTACAACTGAACAATGAATAAGGCATTTTTTAGGCGACCAAAATGTTACAATTAATTTTCATGAACTGGAAACGCATTGTGAAAGAGTTAAAGCTGTAAGATGAAAACATGGACAACTCCCAGACCGGACAACGTTGTGGTAGCGACCTGTCAATCACAAGGCAGCCACGCCCTAAAGCATCCCCTGCTTTATGGTCTATATGACTCTAAATGGGACCATAATTTACTAAATGAACATCATGCTGTATTGAAGAAAACTTGAAACTATCGGTTAAGACCATAAACTCATGTTTACAATATTTACTGAGGTAATAAATCAAGTGGGTCACTTTCTCATAGTATTCTATACAATCAGACTTCTTTTTGCAACCAGAGGAATCGCCCCCTGCTGGCTATTAGAGGTTCCCACTAGTCTATAGCTACCACCATGGCTTTTTGTGGCCTCCAAATCCACCTGTAATTGCTTATTTTGTGTGTCAGTATAGCCAGTTGTGCCAATGAAGGACAACTCCACAAGTATTAAAGGTGTGTAGGATCTGACGGTATCTAGTGGTGAGGTTGCAGACAGCAGCCAACTAAAACTTCGCCCATGTGCCGAGTGTGTAGAAGAACTACGATGGCTGACGCGAAAACATTAAAATGTAAATGGCCTTTTGTCCTAAAAATGTGGACGTGGTCTCAGACACCACTGATCAGCCCACGGGGACGCACTACACTCACGGGTCAGAGCAGGGTGACGTTTTTGTTACTGATACTCCCCGAGGCGTTATTTCTTTTTCCCTTTAAAGCTCCTCTGCAGCTGGCAGTGTTGCAGTCTGGATCCTGCATTTACTCATCAAATATTGGGAGACACATTGTAGAGAGAGGATTAGAGTGGGAACATATAGCTAAATTACTAAACTGCTTCCTGACAACTGTGCACTCTGGTCTTGGCAGGACTGTGGGAGTCAGATGACAACACAGGGATCTCTCTGTAATGTGGCCATTTATTTTTGCCAAGGCAGAGGAAGCTTTTGCCATAAAGCTGTGAATCTGCGTGAAAATCTGGCAGTGCATGGAAACCTAAAAAATGAGACAGAATGTGGCACACTCTCTCTCTCCCTCTCTCTCTCTCTCTCGTTTTTTCTCACCCTTCTTTTTCTCACCCCCTACTCCCTTGTTCTCTTCCTCCCTCCGTGGGTGTCGGGTACACTAAGTGCTTCATGATTGCCAGGGCCGTGAGGAGGCACAATCGGCGGAGGCGTCAACAGCCCTCAGCCAAGTGTCCTTGCTTCCCCAAGTGGTTCTTCTGGCAGTGTTTCGGTCGAGTGACAGCGGAGTCAGCGTTATCCAGTCACATAGCAGCGTTCAATAACAATGCTTCATGGCAGCATGATAGTGGGATTTCCATAACAGCTCCTGTGTTGTTCATACATAGATAATGTGTCAGGCTAAAATATCACGCAGGCTCCCCACATTTGGATTAGTGCTTATGTGTGTACTGCACTTCAGGCGGTACACACCAGGTTTCTGGACAATATTTGTCATTGTTTTGTGTTGTTAATTGATTTCCAATGCTAAATATATACATACATTTGCATAAAGCAAGCATATTTGCCCACTCCCATGTTGATAAGAGTATTAAGTACTGGACAAATCTCCCTTTTGAGGTACATTTTGAACAGATAATGTGTGATTAGTTTGTGATTAACTATGGACAATCGTGCGATTGATTTTAATCGATTGACAGCCCTACTCTTAACTGGGACCATGTCTGTTGCAGCCTGTCAACATTGTAAAATATGAAGGACCTGTAGGAAACATTACCTGGGCAGGTGAGAGATTTGACATGTGTGCACTTTAAAAATGAGAAAATAATTCTCATTGGGATGCAAATCATTTTGGTTAAAATTAGACAAAACCTATATTTGTTGCTAAAACTATATATGTATATATCAGAGAGTGGAACAGTTTGTCATATTGCTGCTTCATGTTGAGTCGAAAAAATGTCAAAAATTAGTGAAAAATCCCCCTCTCCATTTCCAAATGCCAAAGATAACATCTTCATAATTGCTTGTTTTGTTCAACCTACAGTCTAAAATCCCCAAATATTCATACAGATGAAGAAAACCAGGATATATTAAAATTTAAAAAGTCAATCTACTAAGCAATTAATCAACTTTAATTCTTTCAGCTCTAGATTCAACCAATAGTTTCTGTATGTTTGGAAAGCCTGAATAATGGATGTGGTCATTTCTAGGAGATGATTGGCAAATAATTTACAATTCTTTTAAAGTGTGATTTTGTTTAGATACATACAGTAGAAATTATGTTTGTGGGTGAAGATGGAAATTCAGATATTTCTGCACTGCAGCCAATACATCACATAAACATAGCAACCATAAGCACTCAATCCTGTCACTGAACTGAACTGAACCGAACTGTTGAGAGACAAACTCTGGATATCTAAAGAGTTAATTCTGAAACACAACATTTGATCTCTTTCTACCCAGATTTAGTTCTTACTGTACAATATACAACTATTCCGAGACTGATATGATTTATATAATTTAATTATAGTGAATAATGCTTGTTATATAAGCAGTAACCGTCTTTGCTTTCTTGTAAATAGTTGAGTGTGTGGGGTGTAGGATTACTGCTTGGATGTTAGTCAGCTGTGTTGATGTTGTGCTGAGCTGTGATTCTTATCAGTGCGCTGCTGACAGTGAGATCCGTGCTGCCTGGATATAATTTACACACTGTTTTCAAACTGATTATGAGGGATCGCTGAGGGTGAGGGCAGGTTTTTTGTCCTCCGCTCCGCACGAATACTCTCTTTTTCCACTGCAGATCGTGATTCGATCTCCTTCTGCAAATTAGGGACAGATTTGGGATCAAAATGTGTGATATCGTGGATTATCATTTTATATATATAACAGAAGAATTGGGTTTTAAAAGTCTCTGAAACACCTCCACAGGTAGACCTGACGTCACCCTGATTTATATCTGAATACATATGTCTTTATTCAGCTTTCATTTGCTATTTCTGTATCCAGGCGGCGTCGGGCATGATGCATCAGCCAGTTATTAATTAAAGCTGTTTCTGATCAACGGTTTTATTGCCTTATTATCCCGCCCACTCCCTTTGGCTCACATGTCTGTGTTTACCACATTGAAACTGATGCAGATACGGCCAAAACGCAGGGTGGCTGCTTTATTAGTGAACAGTAAACCCTTTGGGAATTTAACACTTGAGCACTAGAGTGTCTTTGCAGCTGATTGATTAGTTCACTCCTATCTATTTCTGTTACGCATATGTCTATTGTCTATTGTTCATTTTGTGTGTATTGTCTATTGTTCATTTTGTGTGTATTGTCTACTGGCCTCTTTTATTATTTGTCATCAATTTCTGATCTCTTTGGTGTAGCTTATAGAAATGAGATGAGTGTTTCATCACAGTCTTATTTATGGTCTTATTTGTTTATAATGGAGTTGTAGCAGGTGTTAACACTTAAGTGTTACAGGATTGAGTGTTACAGGACTACTCAGATATTTTGAAAAGAACATTTATTCTTTTTTCTTGCCAAGAATAAGATGAGAAAATTGATACCACTCTCATGTCTATAAGTTAAGTATATCTGTAGCCAGCAGCCAGTTAGCTTAGCTTAGCATTAAGACTGGAAACGGAGGAAACGGCTAGCGTGGCTCTGTCAAAAGCTAATAAAATCTGTTTACCAGTACTTCTTTTGTATGGATCAAACGAATAAGATATAACGTGTTAATTAGCGAGCTTTAGAGGTGCTTTTTGGCAGATTTTCCTTTATTCCGTTTTAATGTTTCAAGGCTAGATGACACCTTTTTTGACAATCGCTTCTTCTCCTCCCCTCGCTAGCGGCCAGTTTGCCGTGGTCAGAAGATGTCGGCACAGGAGTACGGGTGTGGAGTACGCCGCCAAATCCATCAAGAAGCGGCGCAGCAAGTCGAGTCGACGAGGGGTGACGAGGGATGACATCGAGCGCGAGGTGAGCATCCTGAAGGAGATCCAGCACCCCAACATCATCACGCTCCTCGAGGTCTTCGAGAACAAGGCGGAGGTCATCCTGATCCTGGAGCTGTGAGTGGCCTTCTCTTTTTACTCATCACAACTGAGATTTTTGTTTTTGAACAGTATTCGAGTAAAACTTTTACAAAATGGGAGTATAAGGTTCCGAAAATGTAATTGCAAAAAATCCATGACTTGCATAAAAGGCATTGAAAAACACTGGACTACATTTTGACAAAACAAGGCAAGTTGCCGTATTCCTGGAGACTTTTTAAAATATTTAATTTAGGATCAATGATATTTTTTGCCCATATAGTGAGATACATAATTCAGTTGAGGATAACTCAACATTTACTAATTATTGTGGCCTTTCAAAACGATCATAGCCCTGTAGTGAAGCATCTTATAAGAACAATATTAAGAACCAGATTTTAAAAAATGGATGGTCTCCATTTTTGAAAATGGATTTTAAAAAACGGATATCTTGACTTTTAATCCCTAGTATGGGTCAAGCTCTAAAAACGCTGGATCCTACATTTCCCATGATTCAGTTGAACAGCATTTTAAGTCTCATACCCAACCGTGCTGCCCCTTTCAAAAAATCTAATAATCTAAAAACACTTGTTTTTGAAATAATAGTCAGATGGTGATCATGGTGACCAGTATTCATAGTGTATTGGTTATAAACTGCCTGTAGCTGGAACCTGTTACAGGTGTCGTGTGGCACAAAGCTCACTCAACACCAGATAGGCCAGTTTGACCAGGTTAGGTGGAACTCCAAACACTCAGTCAGGTCACTCATATTTACATTACAATTATAATCCAGCTGACACGCTTATTCAGAACAAATACGCATGAAAGCAGAAAGGACTACACCTCAATTAGTAGGTCAGTTTACTGCCAGCAGTAGTGAGCGTAACGATGAGGGCTGCAGTTGCCGGACAACATTCCTGTCCAGTGATCACATACGAAGGAGGGAATAACAAGCACAAAACCAGTCCAGGCCTACAGTACAGTACAGCATGCGCGTGTGATTAATAAGTCCATGGCTCATTTCCAGCTCAATACAGTTAAGTGGTAGAGCAGGTCACTATGGCTACAAATAACATCTCAATATTTTTAATGCATGATTAAATGCTTCAGAGGAGAATTATTAAAATCTGAATAATGGAACGACCTTCAATTAATGCCATTAGTTTTGCACAGAAATACAAAAATGATCTTATTTATCATCATTGAGCTGTTTTAATGATGTTTTAGACAACACAGAATTTAAATTTAGAGTAAGAAATAATCAGGTTCTTGATAAATGGCTGCATAGCACTGCAAAGTACTGTATTGACCAACAGTGAATTATCAATGCAGGCTCGTTTTTGAACTTCTTTTCTTCCTCTCAAACATTTCTAGAAAACGTTTCCTCATTCCCAAAACACAAAACAAGTGAACCCTGTTCCCAATTAGACTAATGCACAACTTTATGTGTCTCTAAATCAGTTTCAAACTGTAAAAACATGATCCCATGAATCCCATTTCCATGTAATATCCCCTGCAATCAGTTATCTGAATACATTTGTGGATAAAAATATTCTATTTAGTTGCACAATGATGCTTAAGATTATATTTACAATACCCAGTCTAAATAATTGTAACCCCTCCATAGTTTGGTCTCCTTTGCAGCTGAAAACCGACCTCTCAAGATTTGGATACAAAAAATGGTCCAGTGTCAACAACCAAATGTGTCAGTCAAACCCCAAAGAGTGTATATAAAGATGGACGATGTGACAGCTCCCCAAAAGTGAAGCCAAAACATCTGGATCGCCCCCTGGTGGCTGGCTGCAGTATAGGTCATAAAGCCCGCCTCCTCCATGTTAGCAGATGGGACATGGGCCAAACTAAAAAGTCAAAGTACACGTCAAATAAATTTTTCCCAAAGATAGTTTCTGTCATTTTAGGTAGTTCTTATCACACTGATGTATGTTCAAGTGTTCATTTTTCTGATAAGTTTGGTTTTAATTAGTTAAATTAGCTGTGCTTGGCTCGTGATTGGCTCAGACAGGTGTGTAGGTGTGTGACTCTGGCTCCAAATAACGTTAAAATCTATAGATGGCAGCTCCCGTATCCAGAATATTTTGGCTTCCCTTGTGGGTGGAAATGGATTTGCTTAGTCCATCTACAGTATATACAGTCTATGGTCAAACCATATACGTAGCACGTTTGCTTTGCAATAATGCACGCTTGCACCTCAATGCTATCAACGTTGTCCGATTATTGCCAATAACATAAGATGAATACTGTGTTTTTGTAGAGTCAGTGGTGTGGCTTCGGATCGCTTGTGAGCATGTTGATAAACCTGCGGAAAAAAAAAAGGATGTACATTATCCACGAATACCACAGAAAACAAAATAGCACATGTGAATCCACAGACAGTTTCAGTGTCTGGTAATGCCACTGCTGAAACTGTATCATTCAACCCATTAGGGAGGATCCATCGATTGTCTTTTCTTTGGAGTTAATCAAATCAGTTGGTCTTTGTGCGGGCAGAATAAACCCAGACGATGGAGAAGTGAACTTCAAATGTCTGGGAAAATGTGGCTGAGAAAAGTCCAATTACTGCCATGGTCCCTTTTTTACAGCAGCTATTATTCATAATAACTTCCTTTTAAAAAAAAAAAATAGGGACCTCAGTGGTCATTAGACTTTAGCTGCTGTAAAGAGCAGGAATGCTGAGCTATTTCTCCCAGAATAAAGGCTAACTTGCACAGGACAAAAGGTCATTTCACTGGACAATGGAACACTTTCTATTCTATTCTGTAAGTTATTTGATTATTTGTGACCTAGTGTCAATGTTTTCGTGTTGGATCTGTCCGGAATTGAAGTCCTTCAAATCATAAGCGGTCATAGAAGCAGCTTGTGGCTCATTGGTCAATGGCAACAGCTTGGGAATCTGGGTGAGATGGTCTCGTTTATTACTGCCGTTTTTTGGGAGTAGCCAGACCCAAACGTGTTTCTCGGGAGGTTGATCAGTGATGTGTCTCACCTGATCTGCCTGTAGAAGACCGGCCCATTAGCTCTCCCTCAGTTCCAGCTGGCATCCATCCTGTCTGTTGTTTGGCTTCATCCACACAACACCTCCACAGCACATACCGTATCACACATTCAAGCTTTGCTTTCACTGATGAAATTGCTCACTTCCACGCTGCATTGTTTAATTGTGTCAGGTTAAATTTAAATAAAGGGTTTTGTGTAATTAACCTCTTACAGGACTCTCTTTCTCGCTGAGCTGTTTTTGTGACAGTGGAAACAAGTTTAGCACAAGTTGGTGTCTTGATCAAAGATTAAGCAGGTGGCATTTCAGAGGAAGCTTCGGCATTTCAAAAAAACTCTGACGTGGTGGTTTAACTCCCTAAACTTATTCATGTCAAACACTCCCAGAAAGATGCACTCTGTGTGAGCTACTGACAACCATTTGATAGGATTTGCTCCCTCAGGAATTTAATGACGAGTTGTTTCTCATTGTCATGTCAGTCAGGCTGTGATTGTGTGGGCATGTTGCTATGGGGGGTATGGGTAGAAGAGGAAATATGAACCAGGAAGGGAAGTTTGAAATAAATATTAAATGCCAAGACGCCATGCAGTCGTTTTGATAATGATACAAGGTACATGGGTCAAAGAAGGATAAGGTTTTGAAAATGTAAAACATTTAATTTAAAAGCTTATTTAGTAGGGCTGCCTCCTCTTAGTCGACTAATTGGTTGTTTTGGTCTTAGACGACTAAGATTTTCTTTTGTTGATTAGTCATTCTTTATGCATTTTTCATGCTGAATGACTTATTTCCAAGATACTTATGAGTATCACCTGTTAAACACAAGATTTAAAGTGGTGCTTTAGTGTGATTCCTTGTGGAGAAACTCTGTTTTACAGATCTGTCGATTAAATCAACTAATTTATTAGTCATTTATTAGTGTTTTAGTGAATTTCTTTGGTCGAGGACGGCCCTATTATTTAGATTTTTTGGAGTGTTGTCTTTGCACATTTAAGGGAGGTTTTCAAGAATAATGCAGATAATTACTTTTTTAATATGTTTTAGAGAATTTTACCCCACTAAAATGTCACTCAGTATAACATTGCATTGCATTGATGTTTATCAAAATAATGAATTAAATGCAAACTTTCTAATGAGACATGCAAAGTCAGACTGGCAGAAATACACACAAGAATTTAAAAAATCTATTTATATGACTAAAAATACTGGATATTTGTGCTTTTTTTAATAACCATCTCATATTTGTTAATTGTTTGTTTGTAAAGTGGAACTTTCAATAGAGAAATAAAAAAAAAAAATGTATTACAAAAAATCCTACTTTATCAAACAAGATTGTTAATCAGTCTTTGTGTTAATAAAATAATATTTGTTTTATTTTTGTCTTTAATATCATCATCAAACTATGATAATAAAAATAGATAGCAAAAATCTATTTTAATTACATTTTTTATATATATTTTTAACAAATAATACTTACCCAAGGACAGAAAATATATATGTCTTGTCTTTGACCCATTAGGCCTTTGACCTGGTACAGTATGTGTGCTTGCACATTTTTTGCAGCAACATTGAGCACTCGATCTACTGACATGTAATGGAGCTGCTAATTTACACAGATCCAATAATCATGAATCAAAATATGAACTCAGGATTAAAGCTAACCAGACTTATGTTCATGTTTTATTTGGGGAGTGATCCTTTTTCAGTTAAATCAGCAGGCAGGCGATGACTCAGTGTTAATGCTGAGCTTGGACCATTAATCCTCTATGGCTGCTGACAGTTAATACAAAAGGAGACAATGTTGAGACGATTCATTATCTTGTTTTTTGTGCCTGAATCAATCTTGTAATGGACTTGACTGAGAGTTGTGACGGGGTCTGACACTACAACTTGCTCAGAGAATCTGTCTTTAGTGGTTAATTTAATAAAGGTCATCTACTGGAGGAGATGATACATTCTTGAGTTAAATGCCCATTTTATGTACTTTAAATGAGTGAATAATTTCAATTCGGTCGCACTTCATGGTATAAATTACAATGATAGAACACTGTTCCTGGTTCTACATCATAGATGTGTAATAAGAGCTCGATACCGGACCCCAAGATGTCGCCTATTCGGTCCAATAAGAAATGCTCGCCTGGCGAATACGCCAAAACATTTTTTATATCTTCTGGGTTTACTTCCGGGGTATGCGGCCCACTGAATATGTGCAGTAGTGTTTCTCCCCCTGGCCCTGTTCCCGAGTTCCCGCTCGGCCCATAGACTTTACACTGTGATGACATCGCAGATGTTAAAATCGCTTTTCTCGGCTCGGGGAAAGTTTTACAAATTCTTAAAAGACAGAGTCATAATTGACCTTGTTTGCAGTTTGAGGTATCCTGTCAACAGTTTTATACAGTAGACGTCTCTTTTACAGTGGTGGTCTATGGGAAAAAATGCTTTTTGGGCTGCAGGTGGATTTTTTTGCTGCAATACCGCGAATGGCCACTGGAAAAAAATTGGAGCAAGGCTGAGTTGTGGCGCCGTATCCAGGTCTTATTGTACATCCATATTCTATATACATTATAATTAGCATTCAAAGCCGGTAGGGTGACATCATGCTAGTTTTTCCAGCCCAGGGCAGGTAAATCAACAAGTTACATGTTGGATGCTAAAAATATTTGACTTCATGTTGTGTCCCTTTGTCCTCCACATCCTCTCCTACGCTGGGTAAATACAACCGTGACAGCAACTGTCCTTTGACGTTAAACGTTGACCAGCCTGTATCAGAATCAGCTTTACTTGCCAAGTTCATATATACAAGGGATTTGACTCCGGTTTTATGCATCTCTCTAAACGTATTTACACAGAATTAAAAAAAATGAAAGTGAGGGACAAGGACAACAAAGCTGGACAAATAAAGGCAAGGAATAAACAGGACTGTTATGTCTTTGTATAAACAAAGGGTGGTGGTTTGTTTGGGCAGAAACCTTCTTTCCTGTCTATGATTGTGCGTTAGCACCCTGTTAACCACTGAAGCAGATGATGAAGTAAACATACAAGATACAGAGTGGGTGGTGGGAGGAGGAGGTCCCAGCTGTGCAGCTGCTCTGGTGTTTCCTCCTTGAAGGGTGGAGTTGTGTGTGTGTGTGTGTGTGTGTGTGTGTGTGTGTGTGTGTGTGTGTGTGTGTGTGTGTGTGTGTGTGTGTGTGTGTGTGTGTGTGTGTGTGTGTGTGTGTGTGTGTGTGTGTGTGTGTGTGTGTGTGTGTATTTATAGGTTACATTTGTACATTTATGGAGGCATTGATTGGTCATTTTTGCACACCACTGTGTGAATACATTTTTTTTTTTTTAAATTACATTTCATATGATATGACACAAGGCACTAAAATGATGGTAATGGTTGAATAGACGTTTATTGTAACATGAGGAGTTGTCTACTAAAATGAAAGTAATTTTCCATTTAATTGTGACTTACATTCATCACATATATTGTAAGATAAACACGTTTTTGTACAACTGAGTGGACGCTCAACGACTGGATAAGCATGGCTGTAATTACAGTTATCTGCTCTCTTCCTCTCTCTTCCTCTCTCTCCGTTACGCTTCCCCTCGCCGCAGGCTTTCACTCACGTTCTCATGCTGTGAGCGTGATAAATCCTCTGCTCTCTCCATTCCCTTGACTCTACTTTTCCTTTCTACCTTTAAGTGCTGAATCTCACTATGCCTTCATTAAATGAGCTGAGTTTTGATATATAAAATGTAGGGTAACGTGTTCGTAATAATTAGCAAGTCCTGATATTAACAGGCTTAAAAAGGGGATTTTATAAGAAACAATATAATTAAATTCTGATGGGATAAGACACCAAAAACTGAATAAACATGAGTTGATTTTGTATCATAAAATGTTGAAAATATTTTGCCCAAAACTAGCCAGATCTGGGTCAGCATTCTTCAATATTTCACTATTTTTGTGCTGTAATTATGTTCATTTAGGCAAACTGTGTTGACTTTTATTTGATAAAGAAGTAAATGTTTTTCATGATTCAGTGAATGATCATATTTAAACTAATTTATTGCTTCTTTTTCTTTTTTTGTCATTTTCCCCTGATTATCATTCCTGCAAGGTCTTTTTTTTTTAAAGATAACATAATGGTGCAAAAACCTTAAATATTCTAATGAAACAAGCTTACCTCAAACATTAGGGCCTATTCCTTTTTTGTTGTTTTTAATGGAGGTTTTTCATTAAAGAAGTTAATTGAGAGCAGCGCTGGTTGAAATGTACGCGGGTTGTGTAAATTGGTCGGGCTCTAATGCACCAGGATGATTAGATTACATCAGCTCAGCTCTGATAAGCAGGGATTTGTAGCTGGCTCTGATCTGAGAGATCTCGCATTTTAATTCTCTCCCTCCCTCTTTCTCTGTCTCCTCGTCCAGCGTGGCCGGCGGCGAACTCTTCGACTTCTTGGCAGAGAAGGAGTCGCTGAGCGAGGAGGAAGCCACTCAGTTCCTCAAGCAGATCCTGGACGGAGTCTTCTACCTGCACGCCAAACAAATCGCTCACTTTGACCTTAAGGTACTGCAGCAACTAGAGACAAACAGCAGCAGCAGGAGTACATACTGTTCATTTCATCAGCTTGTATTGTACACACTGATAACAAACTATGAACCAATTCTACACTTCATACTAATGCTAAGCAGCTTTTGGAGTATTTTATACACCAAAAAAAATGACAAAAGTATTTATTAGAGATGAAAAGAGTGGTCAGTGGTTTCTTCTCCCTAATGTGCAAAACAAACCGAACCAAAACCGTGACACAAAACTGCAATACAAACCAAACCGTGGGCTTGTTGAAGCGTTGCACCACTAGTATTTAGTATGGAGTTGGGACACAACAGTAAACATTAACCTCATGCGTGTGTCCTTCGTAGATCTTTTGTTTCAGACAGTTCATCAAATGCAAATGAGACTTCTCAAGTGATTAGTTTCGGTGACGTCCTCGAAATGAGAACCAAAAACAGAATTGAACAGTTTTAGAGATGAAGAGATCCACTCCTCTGATGATTGTGAGATTTCCATGAAAACACTTTGGACACAGAAGATGATGACTTGCTCAAGGTCATGTTACGTTTAGACAACACAGTTTGATATTTTCTTTGAAAAGACAAAAACACCCGTATTGTTTTGCTCTCATTAGAGGTCACAGTAAAGTGTTGCCTGTTGTTCAGCAACCTGGAGTAGTTCACATCCATTTTCTAAAATGCCAGCTCTCTTGAGAAGTGGATTCGCAGCATTATGTGAATATATCTCCCTTTTATATCAGTTTCTCTTTGTATCTATGTGTTTTTTGAGCCAATGTATCTGAGGCTAATTACCATGACTAATCTGTTTTGGTTTATTTTCGGATTATCTCCTTTTTATTATGGAGTGTGTGTAGTTTAAAACTCCCGAGGGAAAAAGAGTAAAGGTCATGGTGTACTCACAGCACAGACGCACCATACAGTACGTGAGTATTGTTGTGGTAGTTCTTTACTTAAATCTCAATCAATATCATTGATCGGTTGTCCACTTACAGCAGCACAGAATAAACCGACTCCTCCACTTACAAAACAATCTTCTCAAATCATTCGTCAGAGTTCGGGACATTCGGCCTCCAGGTTTGCAGAAAATAATAACCTCTGTGCCCAGCCAGACACTTGTGATCAATGCTGGAGCTTTTACCAACCACTGCAGCCTCCGCTTCACTTATGAGTCGATGTTATTCACTGTCTAGCAGTGGCTCACATTAAGACTTCATTAGTTTAGTTGAATAACTTTATGCTCAGCCCTGTCTCCTACAAATTATGTTCCGATACAATGGAACTGCATGGACTCTTTTATAGCCGACGTCATCAAAAATATGCGACAATGGAAGTGGCGTTTTGCCCCAGCCGTCCAGACCAGTTATCAAGCTTTAAACATTGAAGTAAAACTGTTACCAGCATCAAAATGGCTGGTTGTTGCATGTTTGCATTTAAGGTGTTCAGATAATGCAGACGGAGAGCTAAAGCGGTTTGATATCATTCTCCTTGATTCCAGCATTATTAGGCCTATGCATAATAATTTGTATGTTTTATCTGCAACTAGTTATTTCTAAGATTTCTTGTATTTCGCATGGTATTTTAATGTGTTCGTATGCACTTAATGTGGACCCTGGGAAGATTAGCTGGTTGCTATGGCATCAACTAATGGGGATCCTTAATAAAATCAAAATAAAAAACATAAGCGTATCAGTGTTGATAGAGAATAAACCCAGTGAACTGAGCTGCAGTCTGATTGTATTTTCTCAGCGCCTCCTGTTGCCACTGCTGCCCACATTCAATCTGTTCTTGTTCCTTCCCAGACTAAATCCTCAAGCTCGGCTCATGGTCAGAGCTGAAAGGATGAGGTTTAGAGGGAAGATGGCTTCGTTTAAAAAGAAGCATTGTGTCCTTAGGAATGTCCGGCTTCTGTTGTCTGGCTTTGCTTTTAGCACATCTTTGCCGTCCTTTCCTTTCTCCCACTTCCTCGAGAGGTTTTTACTCGTGTTTTGCATGGGATTTCCATGGCTGATGAGCCTCCTTCCTGCCAGCCTGTTCCTGGTTTTGTGTCCGACTCTGCTGCTTGCTCTCTTGTTGACACCTAGTTTATTTCCTACACTGATAATTTAGGGCAGGGGATCTCCAACTTTTTGGGGCCAGGGATCCCTTAAATGGGAGAACATTTTCCAAGGACCCCGTTATAATTGGACCACCAATTAAGCATAATGCTTAGTACCATTTGTACTCTTAGATGCCATTGGAGCTATTTGTATTCTAAAAAAATGTTTTCAACATAAATACTTCAGACCTGTTTCATAATGATAAACATAAACACATTTCAATTTGAATCATGTTAATATCACTTTATTTTGCCCCGATATTCCAGGTGCTTTGTAATCAGACATTGCTTTAGCTTGGCCAGCTTCATGGCTTTGTTCACTAGCACCTGAATGTCGCTCAATACAACCGTCACGTGACAATTTGGACTGACTCAAATATTTCTCCATGCTCGCCAGCTAGCTAGATTTAGGGTCAACCCTAACCCTAATTTATAGCAAATTATTTCACGGACCCCCTGACAGAATGCCATGGACCCCCAGGGGTCCCCAGACCTCACTTTGAGAATCACTGATTTAGGGGCCACTTTTCCAAAATTCATCCTCTAATGTCTCTGTGAGCATCATAACTGTTTCTCATTGAAATCACGGTGCACAGTTGGCTTTATGCTAATAACAGTCTGTCTGTCCTCTCCGTTTCCCCTTTTTAACCACCTCTCTCTTTCTTTCTTTCTAGCCGGAGAACATCATGCTGCTGAACCGCTCAGTGCCTCATCCGCGCATCAAGCTCATTGACTTCGGCCTGGCACACAAGATCGATTTTGGCAATGATTTTAAAAACATTTTTGGAACTCCAGAATTTGTAGGTCAGTATCTCGTTGAAGAATCATGATCCTTTCTTATTTTATTGTTTTAACAGATTCTGTTCTGTACAGTATACCCGCCATCCTTTCTCTACTATACATACACACACACACACACACACACACACACACACACACACACACACACACACACACACACACACTAATGGACACATTCATGGCGCTGTCCCATCTCCCCTCATCTACCCCTTTACCCGGGGCGGCCGCCAACACTCTCAGTCTCCCCCTGCCCGACGCCGGTGGCCGCCACCAGCATCATCAAGGCCAAAATCAGAGTGCCCAGGTCAGCAGGGTGGCAGCAGTAAAATGGTCTAAATAAAGATCAAGTGGCAGGAAGCCCAAATCATGAGTTGTGTAGCTGATGCTGGAAAACCGGTTGGCCTCTCTACAAAAATTAAAACTATGAGGAAAATGTTTTATAAATCCATAGCAAATATGAATTATGAGTCCTGCTTTTGTATTTGATTTTCCAGCATGTGGCTTTGTAGTTGTTTACCAGAGTTTTTATAATTGTGAGGTCATAACTCAAGTAAAAAATGAAAGCACAGACATGATACACGTTTATGCCTCCACACCAGAGATAGCCTTGACCAGAGGCATTATGTTTTTGGTTTATCCGTCCGTACCATTCTCGTGAACGCGATATCTCAGGAACGCCTTGAGGAAATTTCTTCAAATTTGGCACACACGTCCACCTGGACTTAAGGATGAACTGATTAGATTTTGTTGGTCAAAGGTTATTGTGACCTCACAAAACAACATTTGTTTCAATTTGATTAGAAGTGAATCTAAAGTTTCATCTTCAGTTATGGTATTTACACATGTGAGGACACGTGACAAGAGAGAAGGAGAAGAAGAGAAATAATCACAGCTCTAGCAGGTGTGATTTAAAAAAAACTAAAAAAAACAATGTCTCATAAAACAACACCTCTCAAGAAACAACAAAATAAGAACATGATCACAAGCTCAAACAAATGAAGGCATTGCAAGAAGAAAATAAGTAAATGTATCAGTAAGGAAAAATAAATAATCAGAGAAAGTTAAATGAAAGATAAAGGTAGCGTGTGGTGTGTGTGTGTCATTTGCGTGTTGACCTGAATAGTAATAATGTTTTGTTCTGTGCATTTGCCTCTCAGCTCCAGAAGTAGTCAACTATGAACCTTTGGGCCTGGAGGCAGACATGTGGTGAGTAAACAAAAACTCATCTGCTCTACAATGAGCTTTGTGTACATCAGCTGTTTGAAGCTGTTGTTATTTCTGAAGAGCATCTGCTGTTAAGTAAATGTATGTTTTGCATAAAGTCAAAATGCATAACCATTTCCTCTTTCTCTCTCTCTCTCTCTCTGCCTCTCCACAGGAGTGTTGGTGTGATAACCTACATCCTGTAAGTATCTGAGATGCCACCAGTGATGATGGATAATTGTGTGAAATGTGAAACACGTATGACTCGGAAACATGCGTCACCGTGCCACCTTCATGTTCACATTTTCTTACTCACTAAACCTGACAGTCAGTCAGAATGTGAAGAGGTCAATGTGAGTGTGACTGGCTGCTCTTTGACCTCTCTGTCGCTGAACTCGCTGGGCTACTCACTCAGCAGCCACCACAGCGCTGTGTGTCGTGAATAATGTAACAGCCTGCAGCGAGGACTGTCAAGCATATTAAAACTGGCTTTTGAATGCATTTGAGTGTGATATTCTTACAGCAGCTGTGTGAACGTTTCCTTTTATTTCAAGAGATAATGGGCCTCATGCAAGAACATTTTCGTATTCTTGTTTTAACTTTTGTCTTACTTTTGTCCGTACGGTCGGCTAGTAGGAGTTTGCCACATCAGATTCAGGAAACGCTCTTAACTTCAGTGTAAATGACCTGCGTAAACATGATGATTGCCACCTGTGCGTTCATGAGAATTGTAAATTAGCATAATTAACGCCCCGATGATACCATTTAAAGCCACGCATCCTGCCCCATTCATCTGTCTCTGCCAATATATCAGCATGGCTACAGGCTCTCTTTCAAGGGTGTGACGCACATCCAAAAGAAGTAAGTCAGCCATGACGTGCATGGTTACACTTCCTGTTGACCTTATTGTATACAGAGACAAATTAACCTTCAATTAGTGCATAATTTAAGTCATTTTGCAGTTTGAGGTGATCATATTGATATCGTAATGTTATACTATAGCATCAATAGCCAATTTAATTTAATGATGATATCATTAGGCTATATGAACACATTTAGAATTATATTATAATTTGAATTGCAGAGTCAAACAGGATAATGTTAACATAATTATGAGGTGGGATTTTTATAGGATTGGATGGTTAAATCATGAAGCGTTTGAGCAAAAATAAACAATAAGAAATTCACAGATTTTTTTTAAAAATAAAAAGCTAAAATAATGAGCTAAAATAGGCATTGTCTCTCTGCTAGAGGCTGATCTACTGCAGCTAACTGACTCTGGACTTTGACCCCAGAAAAAGAAGTCCTGATTAGGTATCCCCCTGTCATAATAAGTGATGTCACTATATTTCACCTGTATGGCTACTGAGCTTATACTTCAGTTAACCAACTGATCTTTAAAACAACAAACTCCATCCTCCTCAGCCGAGGGCTCTCATTGAACTAGCGAGTGTTCTTGAAGCGGCCGTGTGCAGACGTGTCAGCACAGTTTAATTCAACAGCGAGAGAAAAGTCCATGCCCTCTGCAACCCACAGATCAACTGCTGTTGGCTCTCGATGATGCTGTCCTCCTCTCTTTATACCCGGCTACAAGGTTTCCTGAGCTCCCACACACCTTTTATCCCTCAGAGAGACACCTACACGAAGCACAAACACAAAATGTGTGCACGTTAGGTGCATTCACCCACACAAACACGTAGAGAGTCCTCACCATAATAGAGCGAGGTAAATAAAAGAAAGGTAAAGGTGAATGCCAACACAAGTGTTACCTCATTATTACATAATAAGTAGCTGCAAACATTACACATTTTAAAAGAGTAATATGTAGTTGCTATTATAATGATGCATCACTGTGTCCCTACATTACATGCATCCATGCACACGTACATACTGTACACATACACACAGCATGATCTTTGTTCACGCTGATGTCCACCCACACAGCTGTCACAGCTCTGCCTGGAAAGGTAGAAAATAGATCGTTCACTGCCTATTATCACAGCCGAGTAACAGTGAGGTGCACTTACTGCTCATCTCCTATTGTAAAGAACAACGTGAGCTGGGAATAATTCAATACACCATTCGGGGTGGTTTTTGGGAGCATCTCCAAACTCTTAATTGGAGTATTCTGACTGTAATGAAAGACGCACAAAAAGCTCCATTAGGGAACTCCAAATTAGTCGCAAAAGATAATTCACTTTCCATTTTTTAAGAGTTTGAAAGACATCATTTGTCTGAGATTATGCTGCCTGAATGGAGAATGTGGTGAATCAGCCAGTTTTCTGCTCTAATTTGGGTTTCAGGTTTTTAAGACTGGCTGTATTTCAGCAGAAAAAATGTTGCACATCGCATCTTAAAGTCTCATTTGGGAAACATTTTGTCGCCACAGAATCCTGACTTCCGCTTTCCTGCTGATTTTACTGCCTCGGTGAAGAATTGCCTTAATTACTTGTTTGTAGTGAGCAGCTGCACTCTTATACAGTCGATAAATTCATACATTTCCACTCAACTTGAGCTTGACCCTGCTCCACCGCTGTGTCTGTCCCAGCTGGCGTGTTAATTAGCGGCTGGTGCTGACGAGCTGGAGAAGGGAAGGCCGTGGTTTGGTTGACATGCATGATCGCTCAGTCCCCTGTGTGTGTGTGCATGTGCGCTGTACTGTGCCTTGGTTTGTCCATTAACACATGCTTTTGTCTCGTGCTGGTGCGTCCCATAAAATTCCTGCGCTCCACTCAAACTCTTCGTATATTCTTTGTAAACGAGAGCCGTCCCAGCTGGCTTTCCTCTGTTGGTGTTTGACTAACACACCAAATACTTCAGTTCGATAGCGAGGCCCGACTAATGAGTCACCATTAGCTGCTACGCGGCTCCGTAATCACATTCCCCACATCAACGAGTAGTAAGGTCTCCATTTTCGGTTTCAGGGGTTGGAGCTAATCAGCGATTGGTGAGTTAGTGTTTGAATGGAGATCCAAAGTATTCCCTTTGATTAAAAGACCAACTGGGACATGCTAGATGATGAGGGGGACCCTGCTGTTGTTAAAACAAATTAGATTAGAGGTTTTGGAGATTGATTAAAACACGCATCAAAAAGAAATTCAAATAATCTTGGCAAACATGTTTTGGACTGTTTAGTCTTCGTTGTCTCTCTCGGCTGAACAATACACCTCTAACCCCATTGTTAACCTCTGTCCCGTCTGTGCAGTCTGAGTGGTGCGTCTCCCTTCCTGGGCGACAACAAGCAGGAGACTCTGGCCAACGTGTCGGCCGTCGACTACACGTTCGACGAGGAGTTCTTCAACAGTACCAGCATCCTGGCCAAAGACTTCATAGCAAGGCTCCTTGTCAAAGACCCCAAGTATGTATGATCCCTGTGTCTGATATCTGATGCCATCATGTTCATACTCTCTAAAGTGTAGTAACTGCACAGCATGAGCTGGATGGGAAAACATTTAGACATATCTGTAGATAACTCCTTTGGATAACGAACTAATGATTATTTTCATGACTGATTATTTTTCTATGAATCATTAAGTATATAACTGTGACAGAATAGTGAAAAATGGCCATCGCATTTTCCCACAGTCCAACCAATAGTCCAGAGAAGGTCTGGCTTTTCTGCTTGATGACTTCAATGAATCAAAGCATCTGCTCATTTTTCTCCTTAAAACGTCCAATTTATTGACCACAAAGACCTTCATCAGAGCTCGGCTAATGCTCCTCTGATATTGTTTTTTGCATTCAACACCTTGTTTTGTGGTCCTGTGCGATGACTTCAAGGATTAATAATCAGTTGTCAAAGTTGTCGTATAATGTATTAATCAGAGTGTGAACCAATCAGACAATTCGACCTGAGGGAAAATGCTTTGAGATGACTCCAAGTTCTTGACTTTCCATATATCCATTTAGGAAAATCACTATCTGAAGTTCATCTTCCTGAATACATCTGGAACAAGATTAATCAATTATTTAATAATTTAATAATGAATTTAACAAGAATATAGCATCTAATATTGTTTTTTTATTTGTGGAAATCTTATTTGTTTGTATGATCCAGCAGAGATACTGTCACATTTATACTAGTAAGGCTTCAGTAAGGCTGCAACGAACTATTGAAATCATTTTCATTATTGTTATTTCCATCGTAACAGAGAACAAGCAGCAAATCCTCTAATTTCCGAGACTGGAAGAAGTGAATTTTTGGCATTTTTGCTTGAAAAATGATCGATTATTAAAATAGTTTCCAAGTAATTATCTGTTGATCGACTACTCGATTAATAAACTACCTCCTATATTCTCTAGATTTTACTCATGGTGACGAAATTCCATATATGCATTTTGGGAAAATCACTATCTGAAGTTCATCTTTCTGAATACATCTGGAACTGGAGTGTCAACTAGCGACTTAAAATCAGAAATTATTGGAAAGACAGCAGCTCTTTGCCAATTAAAATTGAAAAGAAATGCTGCATTATAAATAAAATGTTGCATCTCATCCCTATCTCTATATAAATTCTATAATAATTAACATTAAAAGATGTCATTCTAAATATAGATTTTTCAATTCTGAAAAGCTGACAAGAAAAGAGAATATAGGCCCGCTGCAGATATTCCAAATAAAACCATCTTGTCACTAGAGACGATGTGGTACCTAAAACTGTGAACCTCTCCCTTATTACAGAGTTGCTCTAGCAACAACTGAATGGCTGCAGCTACACATAAAGACGGGTGAATGCCTCCAACACTCTTATTCTCTCTCCTGCTTCTTCATAACAATGGAGCGAGAGCGAGGGGGCGAACGGCGGTGAATAATTATAGGTGTGGAGATAATTTCATTTAGACGGGATAAAGTGAGAAAAGGCACGGGTTGCTTTAAACAGACAGTGGGCGAAAGAGGAGACTGACTTTACAAACTTCAACTAATGGGGCTTTTAGAAATCCCCCGACCTCGTGCATCAAAACAGAACAGCTTGTAATTGATCTACATGGCGAGCAGACATGGATCCACTCAGCCGGCAGGAAGATTAATGAAGGCTCCCTTGAAGAAGACACACATTGATAATGTTCACCATGGCTGTGGACTGCAGCAGCACAATCACTGTTCACTCTGATTACTCCAATGTATGGCACATGTAGGGGTTTCTACTTTGACTCAGGTGTGTGTGTGTGAACACAGAATAACCTCAGTTAGAAACAGGGATGTGGTATTGAACAGACGTCGACAGGAGGAAGTGGTGTGTGTGTGTAATGGGCTGCACCAGTTTCCCTAATGGTTTTATTGGCTCACCTTGAACAAACTGAAACTTTTTAAAAACAGTGTCTTGTTGTTTCGTTGTTAGTTTACAGCAGGTGTTATAAAGGATGTGGCAGGATGAAGGGAAGTGTCAGTACTTTCAGCCACAACAGTTAGACTGAGAGAGACTAGCTCGGCTTTTATTGTTAATTGTTCATGTTAAATTAAATTTATCACACGCCGTTGTTGAATACTCGATTCTGATTGGTTGATCATGGCATTCTGCGGTCTGTTATTTCTTTATAGCAGACCGTTGCTATGTATAACAGAACGTTGCCATGGGTGCAGTTCTGATGTCGGACTCTGGCGGACCCTTTTTGTGTCAAATTATTGATTTCTTAAGTAAGTAGCCGTGTAATAAGCGGGATAATGTACAGCTAGCAGGTCATTGTTGTGAAAGAAACCCCTTCAGAGCGATGATAAACCCCTCCGCCCTGTTGGGGTTTATTTCACAACAATGACCGGCTCGCTGTACTTTATCCCTTACATATAGTTCCTGTGTGGATGGAGTGTTTACTGTATGTTTTGGAACATCTTCTCCATCTTCAATATGCTATTTGTTAAGATAAACGTATATTATGGGAAGTGGTAGACGAATTGATTGTCACGTAATTTGCTACCTGTTTACTCAGATGTCTCAGTACCTTATTTGACACATTGTTTAAGAGAAGTATGACGAGATTAAAAGAGGAAATGAGATCAGATCAACAAAGGTCAATATAGAAAAAATATCAGGTCATCACAGTATTTTGAATGAGGATCAGTTCCAGTCAGCCTGTGAACTACAGGGGTGATAGGGGGAGCTCAGATCCTCTTAATAAGGCTGCATTCACACCAGATCCAGTGGTCCTCCCATTCATTTTGAATGGGGGTAGTGTGTTTGGGCTGCGGATGTGGTGGCCTCAAGGGGTGCAGAAAAAAATTCAGCTGCAAAGCGTAAAAGGAGAAACAGAATCAACTTTTGGAGAAACTCAACCCAACGTCACACTGTGGTGGCCAATCAGTAACCGGCGATCCAGAGCTGTACAACCCGCCATGAGGGAACAAAAGATGCTAATTGTCGCAGTCAATGGGCCATTAAAGTTAAAGTCATTAAAGACTCCAAAACCGCCGCACAACCCTGTAGCGAATCCCCGCAATGCCTGACTTAAATGCAGCCTAAGACATGAGCTCCGAGAACATGATTTGTGAAATTTTGGGGTGTCTCTAAAAGATGACAATATGGCATTTTTCTGTATCTTCATCATCATATATAAAATTAGGCTATTATTGATACATGATTCATGTATGAGGGTGATTCGTCAATTCATTTTAATAAAGATACCGGCATGCATGCTATTCTTGCATCGAAGTGTGGGGTGAATTAACAGAAACTTTACTCACTTTAACCCAAAGATCAGAAGAAAGAAATCGTTCTCAGTCATACTCAGTCTGCCTTCCACTAGGTTATATTTATTAAAGGCTTTATTTATTTAAACTCCTACTTGAAAGCATAGAATTGGATTTTTTTTATGCCATCTGAGAATGAGGACATGTGATTCCTCTTAAAAAGTCAAAAAATATATATAAGTAAATACTGAACTCTGCACATACCTCTGTGTGTCTGTGTCTGTCATTGCTATGAGCATTAAAATGCTGCGTCATTTTAGAAAGCACTGAATTAGACTGTTAACTATCAGCTCTGGAACTGCAAAATATCTAAAGACACTCCTATCTCCTTAATATTTCTGCATTTTCTGTCCACAGAAAGAGAATGACGATTCAGGATAGCCTCCAGCACCCCTGGATCAAGGTTGGACTCTGCTTCTCTATAGCTGAATGATGGCTTCTCCATTTAATTTAAAACATTTGTAATCCTGTACAATTTAAATATGTTTCCTTTTTTTATTTTATGGCAGTAGCTGATATTTGAAATGGCTCGGGTTTATAAGCTGAATGCTGCCAAGCCTCAACTGATTGATTCTGAACCAAATCTATCCTGCCAGGAATATCCTTATAAGCTTTTTTCTATCTTCTACATTTGTTGTGTTTGTGAATTCAGCCAAAAGACACTCAGCAAGCACTGAGCAGAAAGGAGTCGGCTGTCAACATGGAGAAGTTCAAGAAGTTTGCAGCTCGAAGGAAATGGAAAGTAAGTGTTTCTCTCTGATACTGCCTCTAATTTTACACCCAAACTCAAGCTTCAGGAAAGACAAATTACTGCATGTTACAACAGAACATGCCCAGTAGCTCATCACATCCCCAAAACACTTCAGTTTTGGCAGCTTCTTGCCAAAAAAAACTCCTCAGAAGTCATATTTGATGTCACCACAACTGCTGCAGGCTCGCCATAACCATCAGATGTACCGCCAGCGCTGCTTTAGTGGTCGTCTCCTTGTCTGTTTCGGTTCATCACGGCTGACCCAGCAACGCTTCTTAGCCTGCAAGAAACACTGGGATTGTTTATCTGTGGTGGTTTGGCGGTGCTGTCACGCCATGTCTCCGTCTTCATGCTCGAGTCTGGCACACTGGAGGCTTCTGGCTCTTCAGTGACCTTGATTTGACTTTGAGTTTATTTATTACCACACATGAGACTGATGACAAAACATGACAAAGCAGAGATATTTTTTGTTAAAGTGAGATTTAAAATCAGGTTTATTAAATATATCATATTATATCATATTATATCATCCAGATGTAATAAAGGCCAGATTCTTTTGGTTTTAAGTCCAAAAGACTGTAAATAAAGTCCAATTCAAGACTACAGTAAGACCTAGTGTAATAAAATCTGTACACCTCAATATATTTGCTGGTTTACATCCATTTGTCAAAAGGACAAGCACTGATTGCAAGGTACCTTTAACATTAGCTCTATGAATGAAGCTTCAAACTATTTGGTACAGCCCTAGAAGGAAGTTTGGTTTTATTCCAGAAGCCATTAGACTTGTGGAGCTAGAGGTGGTCAGTTTACCTGGTGTATAGATTGATAAAGGTTTGAATAATACTAATAATGTGCCTTTGTGGTGTTTGGATATCATTGGCTGGCTTGTGCCATTTACCCTTGTGTTTTTCAGCTCTTTTCTTACATCATCATATTTTGTATTTTTTTAGATGTGTGAATGAATGTTTTGTGTTTACAAACTTGCCTCAAATTGCTCATTGAGGGAGGAATAAAGTTGTGTACCAACTCTGTATTTTACTCCTTAACATCCAATAGAGTGCTACAGGAATGAGTCCTAAAACCTGGAAATGAGTTAGCATTTTAGCATTTCCGTCATCTGGAAGTCAGTGGGTTTTTAGCCTAACATTAGCTTTTTACTTCTGGCGATGGCATTCACACCTCAAAAATCATAAAAGTGGCGTTCGTTTGTGAAGATTATCTTGTTGAACAAAACCTGTAAGTATCATAAACATGTGTTTGCCACAGAGCTTATTTTCTGCAATAATCCAAAATCCAATGGGAAAAATCCCATTGTCTTTTTGTCGAGGTAACCAGGACGATTCTAACTTCCTGCTTGGCCTACAAAAATACGTCACCCCTGGAGCACTCTATTATGCAATGCATAGCAAGAAAAAGTCCAGAGTCAAGTAACCTAACGGTATGAAGGATAATGGGTTATCAAAGAATGAATTACAATGAGTAACGTACTGTAACTGAAGTGAAGTAGAGCAGAAAATTGCTTCGTGTCTACACCTGCCTGCCCGTTCATGGTCCCCTGAACACCACTTGACATTAACTTGTTCTAGTTCTACTCATTCATGAACCGTCGTTCTTCTTCTTCTTCTCTTTTCCAGCAATCCGTCCGACTCATCTCCTTATGCAACCGCCTGTCCCGCTCCTTCCTGTCCAGAAGCAACATAAGTGTGGCGCGCAGCGACGACACGTTGGTAAGACCTGGAGATCTGATTCTGTATTGAGCTTTGACTGGTACAAAAAGACATTAAATCACAGGAAGGGCAGCCGAGATCTTGATCCAAGTTCATTAAGCTGATTGGGTTTGCAGCTATTAACACCACCAAGGCTTTAAATTGCACTTGAGTAAAACAAGAGAACCATTACTTTTATCACCGCAGTCTTTAATATAAACCAAATAAACGTAAATGACATGAGACTGGAAGCTTAATGAGATTGCTTTTATTGAAGTGCATTTTCTAATTAGGACCCCGAGCTCTCTGTTACAGCTCTGGTATTTCTAACTCGACAATCTCTCTGAGAATCTTGAGCTCCTACATGTAATTGATCTGTTCCTCGTTTCCCACAGTGCCACAGGTCAGGTGTTCGTAGTATTGCAGGAATTTCACTGTGTGTGTAACCTTAAAACCAGGTTGAGCTTATAGGAATGTGAGAAGGAAACTGGTGTAAATGTCAGTTAGTAATAAGTCAGTTAGTTGATACATACATACAGTTTAGTGATACATAAGAAAGCTTTTATGTTATATGTGTGTATCTATACATTGATACCGACAAGCCTGTGAGATGTAAACACTGCAGTCTCAGTGAGAGGCTTAATCATTTACTAAGCATTATACCAGCAGGCCAAGGCCAGGCCTGTTTCCTCATCAAAGGATTACGCAGCAACTTCCTGGTGTAACAGGTGAGCTGGCAGGTAGAACGAAGCGCCCCCTGTAGTCCACAAACAGAACTGCCTTCTAGTAGATGTGTAGTCTTTATTGGCTGAGCAGCTCCAGGGTTAAGTGCTTTACTGAAATACTCAGAGGTGGGTTTTAGTGCAGCGGGCCCTCTTTAAAACTAAGAAGTTGTTTGTGTTGTGTGTTAGAGGCTGTGTATCAGAGAGTGGGAGTAAGTGCACACTTCGGGGAAATGGGTGTGAGAGCTGAGAAAGTATTAGTAAAAGGTCAGCAGCTAATGATTATATTCATTATTAATTAATTATCAAATGTGCCAAAGTAGAGAAAGAACTTGAAATGATCAAGTTTTCTTTTCCTGATCACCTTGATGTTCCTGAACATAGAAACACAGGAGTCACCTAGATCATTTAGTGATGCAGACAGGCTTATCGCCATCAGTTTTAAAGGCGCAGTGTGTAACAATTAGGGGGATCTATATATAATATTAATAAGTATGTTACCATTAGTGTATTATCACCTCAAAATAAGAATCGTTGTGTTTTCGTTAGCTTAGAATGAGACGTTTATATCTACATAGCGAGCGGGTCCTCTTCACGGAGTCCACCACGTTGCACCGCCGTGTTTCTACAGTAGCCCAGCACGGCTTGGGCCGGAGTGGATAACGTTATTAGCTCCCGTCGCCGCTGCTCTTTCTCTTTTGCTTCACCTCTCACGTCACACTTTTCTGTCAATCGACTAATCAATTATTCAGTTAATCTTTGCAAAACGAATGAATAGTGAGAGAAACTCAGAGACATGGATGACTGACTGTGGGTTTAAAAGATTTTTTGCAGAGTTAGATAAGCTTTAGTCACCTTTACAAAACACCTCAAAAATAACTTCTCTGAAGGACAGAAGAGCATTACTCATTCCCTCTGCCAGCCCTGTTTTTCTCAGTCTGTCTGAGAGTTGTAACTGCTGAACTTTTAGTCATAAGACCACATCTTTATTTTCAGGATACCAACCTCCTTCCTTCATCCTTTTAATGTGAGGACTGTTTTCTTCTTTTGATGGAGAGGTTTTTAAGTTTTAGGCCTACTCTGGAAATATTACCCATCAAAGAGAAATTAAGGTAGATTGGTAAAACCTCTCCATCCTGAGTCATGAATTACAATTTTCAGAAGGTAAAAATCCCAAACGACAGTGTTGACAGCGAATCCCCAGCAGGCGGTTTGCTGCCCGTACATATTTGTGTTGTGTTTGCAGCTCCACTGAGGTGGTTTAGTCATGGCTCCCCCAGCAGGGAGGTTATGTTGAGGAATGTAGCTGGAGTGTCACGCTTGGCAGAACAAACGCCACATCAGCCTCGCCTCCTTTCCTCCCTCCTCCCTCCTCCCTCCTCCCTTCTCCTCACCTCCCTGCCTTTCTCCTCCTCATCTCTTTGTGCAGCGGAGCGTCACAGCTGATTTCTGTGCCATCCAGCTGACTCTGGCTGAAGGTTATTGGGTCACAAGTCACAGCCAAAAAAAAAAAAAAGCTTGATATATTTGAACCTGAACTGCAAAAGAAAAGTCTGTTTGTTTCTGTGTGTGTTCGTGCATGAGAAGAAGATGAAAGAGAGACTTAAGGGGGAGCATGTGATAGAAAGAATTCACAGGATTAATGTTCACAGGATTAGATCATCATCCTGCGAACAGTAGAAGAGTAACTATCTTTCCCACCCGTCTAGGATGAGGAAGACTCCTTTGTGATGAAGGCCATCATCCACGCCATAAACGACGACAACGTACCCGGTCTGCAGCATCTACTCGGCTCTTTGAACAGTTATGACGTCAACCAGCCCAACAAGGTGACCAACACACACACACACACAGTGTACATAATTAGTATTAATCTTGTTTTATTTTATAGTGATTTATTAGTTGTTAGATGTTTTTTGTTTCATTCCAACTGAGAAAATCAAATGCTCAAAGTTTTACAGGATTTATGTCCTCTTGATATGAAGGAATGCGATGTCTATAAAAGTATGCAGTGGAGTCCACTTTCCCACAAACACAGACCTCAGTTCAGTTCAGTTCAGTTCAGTTCAGTTCAGTTCAGTTCAGTGTCATCACTAAAGCAGCTGATTGGTCAAGGGTCTTGTAGCCATTCATGTCCACATGTTCTACCCCGGAGGTGGGGAAGTGGGGGGGTTAGTATGACGGCCTCTTTTAGGGAGTGAATGGAAGATCCTGATCACAAGATCAAGAAGTGAGTTTTGTGTTGCTTGTGTAAGTCGCTGCTTAAAGCGGCAGTACGCAGAATATTTTTAGTCAATGGAATCATATCATGATGAAATCATATAACGAGATATCGTGATGCACAATTACGTCCTCTAAATTGATAATAACAAGCACATACTAACTCTTCATCTGATTACTCTGTATTTGTGTGCATGCATGTAAACAGTCAGTGTATAGCTGGACATTTTCTTTTCTCTATAATTTCACTTGAAACTGCTATGTTCATTTTGCACTAAAGTTCTTAATTAAATGAGAAAACACTCAGTACTTTTCATTTGTCAAGTATTTAATTCACACAACAATAGGCTTCACCATGTAGTTATTTCATATAGACTATTTATTTATTGAATTACCAGAAAACATGCTGTCGCGTGGTATATATTTTTGTCGTTATATGAAATGGGAGATTTTGACCGTATCACCCAGCCCTAGTTCAAAGTGTGGCAGTTCCCTCTTATTATATTTATATGTATTTACAGAAAGAAAAGGTGATTACAGAAGAAGAAGAAGCACATAGTTGCATACATTCACTGAGAGAATGGAGTGCAGAGAACGGTTTCTTTGTTTTTACACAACCTCATGTTTAGGTGCATATCCAGACTTAACAACTCCCTCCTCTTCATTCTGCTCGCTGTTTCGACGGGAAAGAGACGCCGTTTGTTGACAGCTGATGGGTGATGGGGGACATGATGTTATTAAACTCAGTGAAGTGTAGAGGAAACGAGCAGAGGGAGAATGAGAAAATGGCAATATGGAGAGGAGAAGGAGGAGGAGGAGGAAGAGGAGGAGGATAACAGTACAGGTAGTGACAGAGAGCTTAACTTTGTTCTATGTTTAAGTTCAGGAACTAGTTCAGAAAAAGTTTCTTGCATCCTCTTTCCTTCTTTTCTTTTACCTTGGCTCTTAAGACATATAGACCTCAATACTGTCTAAAACCTGAGATACGTTCGTCTCATTTCCTGAACTGAGACTCTGCTTATTTCCCCCTATTCTTCTGTCATATTGAGGTATTCGGCTCCACATTAAAGATACGCAAGCACATCATGGTCAGAGAAAACTAAAACTAACAATATGTGTGTACATTGCAGCATGGGACTCCTCCCCTCCTGATTGCAGCCGGCTGTGGCAACATTCAGATCATCGAGGTGCTGATGAGGAAAGGAGCAGAGATCAAGGCCCATGATAAGGTAAACACTCCGGTCAGTGTGGCTCTGACCGCCAGCTGTGGAGTTTAATTTACATGCATTAAAGGCGTCCGAGCAGAAGAATGTGACAGACTGTCATTTGGATTATGACGGGGGGCTATCTACACTATAAATACATGAACTCATTGCTGCTCAACGTACTGTACAGACTAGCATATGCTAAACCCACATGTTTTAAATAGTCTGAAAAAGCCCTGTAGATAGATACTTGATCCTTCCATTAATCCATCTGTAGCTTCAATAGAAACTTTTTTGCAAAACTAATATGAAAAATGATTTGCATAACTTAAACTTACTTGAACACTGTCACAGAACATGTGTCAGAAAATGGGAACTGGGCAATAAATCAATATTATGGTCATTCGACTTTCTTTATATGAGCATACATGTAAAGTATAGTACCCAATTTTTGGGCATATAATTTGTAATTTAAGAAATAACAATAACAAAATGAGTTAAAAGTTGTTTTGTACACACTGGAAGTAGGGCTGCGACTAACGATTATACTCTCAAATAAACAATCAATTGTCAAAATGTCAAAACTTAGTCAAACACATCCATCACATGTTCCCAGAGCTCAAAGTGTGACATATGTCTTCAAAACCAGAAGATATTCAGTTTACTGTCATAGAAGACAAAGAGAATCAGCAAATATTCACATGGGAGAAACTGGAACCAGGATGGATAAATGGAGAGTCTAAACTTGAATACAGTGACCATAGTCCTCATTCGATTTCAAGTTTTATCAAGTCCTTCACTGCATATCTTAACACTTGTTGCCTCTTGTACATCTGAAATTGTTTTGTATCATCACAGAGTTGTCAGGATAACAAACACATTGGGTGCTTTTCATTATGCTAAGTTATGCTTCATCGCATCCTCTCTTCTTTGGGACCTGGGAATCGTTCCCCCTCCGCCATCATGGAGGATCTTCTAATCCCTTAAATGCAACACAAGGAGAGAGGAAGCTTCTGGAGGAGCTTAGAGCGACGAAACACAGGTGTATCCTACGCGGGAGTCTTTTATCAAGTGGCGTGACATATGCTGAATAAATGCCACGCCTCCACGTGGCACAAAGTTTGAAGCTTAAGACTGACGCTATGGAACCAATGATTTCTTATTTGGCAGCTTCGGCTCCTCCGTCTCTCGCATATCCTCGCTGGGAGGAGTTAAAGACGCGATGAGGAGACGTGAGGAGACAGATTAGCATAATGAGAAGCACCCATTGTCACCAGATTTTTAGCAAGTTCAGTTTTAAAGGGGACCTATTATGCTTACTTTCAGGTGCACACTTGTATTTTGGGTTTCTACTAGAATATATTTACGTGCTTTAATGTTCAAAAAACGCTTTATTTTTCTCATACCGGCTGTACTGCAGCACCTCTTTTCACCCTCAGTCTGAAACGCTCTGTTTGAGCTCCAGTCTGTTCTGATTGGTCAGCTGACCCACTGTTGCGTTTGGTCAACTGAACCAATCTCTTTGGACTCCGCTCCAGCTCCACTCTAACTATCTTTGTTTGAGGGCGTTCCGAACTAGCCGTTATGCAAGTATTATGCAAATGTTTTACTTGGTGACATCACCACGTTACAGAAGAAAAGGCGGGACTTCAATCAAGGCGTTTCAGGAGCAGTGTTTCTGTGGGGGAGAGTAACTCCTTTTGGTGTGGACTTTGGGCTTTGCAACTTCGCAGACCTTTTACATGCACAAAAAAACTATATAACACACTAAAGGAAAGTGTAAAAGCATAATGGGTCCTCTTTAAACGGTTACCATTAACTGACATTCAACAACATAAAGTTGGCTTGTGCAGGTCTAAATTGTTAAGAGTACTTTCACTGAGAAGGGAGGATGCTAGCACATCCTCAAAATAGTTCCAAGCTCTTTGTCAGAAAACACGCTGTGCAGTATTTGAGAATGATGTGTTCATATCATCGGGCTGCAGACACATTCCCGTAGAGCTTCATTTTCTAGTAAAGGTCAGGGATAAATCCTGGAATTTCTCTTCTCCCTTGAACCTTCAGAGCGGAGCCAACGCTATCTACTACGCAGCGAGACACGGCCACGTCGAGACCCTGAAATTCCTCCATGAAAAGAAATGCCCTCTGGATGTCCAAGATAAGGTGCATCACTCACACATACACACACACACACACACACATACTTACTACTGTACTACTCACCACACTCTGTTATCTACCAGCAATTACTCACACACTCCTACCCATCAAACCTCTTGAGAAGCATTACTTTGATTCCCCGAAATGCCCAGATATACACACACACACAATTCACACGCTCACACTCACCGCAGTAAGCACCTGGGGAGAAAACCAGTTACTCTGGCATTTTATCAGCTTATTTGCTGTTGCTATAGAAACAGGGCTTGCTGAGAAAGATGGGTTGTCTGTGTGTGTGTGTGTGTGTGTGTTTGCTTTTGATGCTGGCGTAGCCTCGATCACTCGCTTGGGCAGACGAAATCCCAAAAGCATTTTTTTTCCGATCTCTTCAATCATTTCAGGTGGTGTCCTCTTCTGTCTGATACAGAGGGTTATTAAAGTGTCATCTTACTTTATTACGCTATAACCCCGAAATCACAAGCTGAGGCGTCTGTGTGTGTAACCAAGTAATTGTCGTATGAAAAAGGTAGACCTTTCAAACACGTTTTTAACAAGGTGAATCTTTTCTATCTCCTGTGCTTTTATGTAATCCCCCTAATTAAATAGGCCTGTAAAGTTAGTTTTTTTCTCCAACATAGATCCATTAGATGCTATTTTAAGCGAACACAGCGTCTTGGGTGTCGTTTCACATAAGCAGCTTCTCTGCTAACGAGCTTCCTCTCTGACTGGCAGCCATAAAGTTAAAGCTGATGGATCGATTTCTAACGAGTCCGATGTCTGCGCGCACTGGACAGTAAAATCTAAATGTCTTGTTTGAGTGGAGGTTTTGGAAAAGTGGATGACTCAGCGGAAATGGCATGACTACCAGGAAAATCATCATACTATCCTTGGATATCACTGCTTTAACATATTTTTCCACATGAAAGCAGAGTGCAAGATACACGGTGGCAATCAGGGGGGTCCCCCAATAGTGTCCAGTGAATGCTGAAGTCTTACACTAGCCGTGTTTCCATTCACATATTTTGATTCATGCTTTGAAATATTGCATTAGAAAAGCTGAACTAAAGGCGGACTAGTGTTCGGGGTGATGGCGTTTAGTAGTCTCATTTAGCCCCTTGTTAGCAACAGTCTTTTTTATGACACGTAAAAGCTTCAAAATTCACGAGTGGGATATTTACTAGCGTATTAAAACAAACCATTAAAATCTCATTAGCTTAAACCACAGACCTTATTTCAGGCTTCTACCTAAAAACCCATTAAAAAGACATTGACTCTATGGAGGAAACACCACAACAACATGAATAATGTTGACTAAATGTTTTGCAGTTTCAATAATGAATACTGCTGGTCTGGACATACAGTAGTAAGCTTTTAAAAGACATTTTTAGTGAATTGCAAGTTATCATCATGAAAACATCCTGTTGTTTTATTTCACGTTGTGGTTGATTGAAGCTTCTTACTGTATATTTGAACTGCTGATGATCTGTTGATGTTAATTCTCTGTTGTGTCCTCCAGTCCGGTGAGACTGCTCTTCACGTGGCGGCTCGTTACGGCAACGTGGATGTGGTGAGCTACCTGTGCAGCATCCGGGCCAACCCAGACCTGGCTGACAGGGTAAGCACATGCATACATTCACATACACAACCTATTGTTGACCTTTCTTCAACCAAAGGACCAAAGGATTTTATTCTTTTGCATTCTATGTTTCCGTCTCCAGGAGCAGGAGACCCCGCTGCATTGCGCTGCGTGGCACGGATACTCGCCAGTAGCCAGAGCGCTCTGCCAGGCAGGCTGCCACGTGGACGCCAAGAACCGTGAGGGGGAAAGTCCGCTGCTGACTGCATCTGCTCGGGGCTTCTCGGACATCGTGGAGTGCCTGGTGGAGCATAGGGCCGATCTAGAAGCGACTGACAAGGTGATCAGACCTGAACACTCTAGCTCATGTCTGACTCTTTTCAGTACAACATGCAGTGTTTTAATAACAATGCAAAGACAATAACACTGTTTTATTGTTAATTGAAAGATAGATGAGTTGACCAAATCTAAACACACAATTATATATATATACACACACACACACACACACATACACACACACACACCGACATGAACACTAGCATTCAGTAATGTGACACTGAAGGCTTTACGTCGTGTTCTCTCCAGGACGGCCACACGGCGCTCCACCTGGCCGTACGGAGGTGTCAGGTTGAAGTGGTCCGCTGCCTCCTGAGACACCACTGCCACCTGGACCAGCAGGATCGCCATGGCAACACGCCGCTGCACATCGCCTGTAAAGACGGAAACCTGCCCGTCGTCACGGCGATCTGCAGCGCCAAGGCCTGCCTCGACCTCCCCAACAAGGTGAGGACAAACCACTGCCCACCACACCAATATGGCTTTCTTCTAAAAGCAATTACATGACATCACATTCATTTTTTATCAAAAGCTACTGACTTTTGGGGAATAATTTGAGGTTTAGAGTCTTGCTCAAGGACACTTTGACATGTGGAATCAGGGATTAAACCACCAGCCTTATTACTTTAGGATTTTCTAGATCCTCTTGGGGGATCATTGGGTGCTTCTGGGTCCAAAATAATATTACATTTTCTAAAATGGGTGTACTGATCCTTGTATTTCGTGTTTAGCAAACTAGCAAATATTTGACCAAAAGCTGTGAGTAGCATTAAGAACCAAGAGTAAAACTATTTTTATTAGTTGCACTATGTGATGCGTTTCACCACCTAGATGAGTTGACTTGAAATGTTTTAGATTTTCTAAAGGTCTTATAAGCAGCCAGCAAAAGTATGTGGACACCCCTGTCCATTCTACACTACTTGGCATGGTTTGGTTTAGGCCCCCTTGGTTCAAGGGAAATGTTAAGGCTGCAGCATACAACGATATTTTGGACAGTGTGCCCATTCCTGTTTCTACCGACGTCGTGCACAGAGCAAGGCACATGAAGAAACGGTTTTCCCTGTTTGGTCTGGAAGAGCTTGACTTGCTTGCACAGAACCCTGATCTCAACCCCATTCAACACTTCTGGGATGAACTGGAATGGCGACTGCGAGTCAGACCTCATCACCCAACATCAGTGTCGGACTTCACTTATGTCAACATCTGGTGGAAGCCTTCCCAAAAGAGTGGAGGCTGTTATAGCTGCAGGTTAATGCCCATGGCTCGGTAATGAGATGTATGGCCTCGGCGTCCACATACTTTTGACCATAGCTGTTGCATCCAGGCTAAACTAGAGCCAAACAGAGGGATAAATAAACATAGAGAGCAAACATATTAAAGGGATTAAAGGGATCTCTCTAAGTGTAAATACACGCAGACTGAGGATTTTTGCTCTGTGGTCCACTATTATCTTGACTGGGCTCATAAATCTGGCATTCAGTATATTGCTTGTAACACAATATTTAGTATTTGAGTATTTAGTCTATTTATTATGGTAGTAGTTGAAAGTATTTGAGCTGATGTTTGAGCATTTTTAGCCTGAAAATGTTTTTTATTGTGATGTTTGCTAACTAAGCAGCTTTTTTTCTACTATTTGGATGAACTTGTCCTTTAAGGGCGCTCTCAAATACCTGGTTTATATTTGACTGAAGATCCCATCTTGCTTTGCCTCTCTGCCAGGAACGACTTCCCACACATGTTTCTGCCTTTTCAATTTCTATTTTGACGCCATCCACTTTAATGTATTCTGCAATGGGATTGCTCTTCTCAGACGCTGGTAGCCCCCTCAGCTTTTTCCGCATACGGAAACATTTTTTTCCCCAGAATAGTTCAGGGAAGTGATGTGTATCGGCAGTAGACAGCACTGCCGGAGATGTTTTGATTTATTCATTATTTTCAGTTTCTGCCTGTTGTTTTTTTTTTGTTTTTTTTTTTAAAGCTTATCTAAAGCAGCATATCACACGTTGCTGAGTCTCTGCCTGGATTTGTCTTCACTGTCAGCTGCAGACACAGGGGAGAAAAATGAGAAGGGTGGAATTGAAAATGTCTCCTGTTCTGTTTACAGCAGAATAAAGCAGGATGAATGCCTTCTTGTTGTTTTCAAGTTGTGACAAAAGGGAATCGATTGAAACGCTGCTTTCAAAACATGCTTATTTTGAAGTGGGTATTGGTATTTTCCAAAGCTTTTCTTTTATCTTCTGGCACAGAAAACTTTTATAGGAGTCTGTATTTGGGGGTTCACTATATATTGTGGTGAAAAATAATGATGGTTAGTGATTATTATTCCCGCTTCAGAGAGCACTGTGAACACAACACAGTGCTCCTGCTTTGATTACCAGTTTTACTTTTCTTAACCCCACCGGAGCATCTTTCTACCAGTCAAACAGAGGCAGGGCCAGCAGTAGACTCCTTGTAGCCAGTCAACCAGCTGAAGCGGGTGATGAGTTGAGTTGTAACATTAGGCTTCTATTGAGGTTTTCAAATGAAGCTTTGAATGTCTGTCATCATACGTTATGACGTCATCACCCTGAGGGAAATGAGAAAATAATAGATTTTCTGTTACTGTGGTTATATAAATGTGATTTATGGTGCTGTTAGATTGCAGCTAGACTGCCTCGTTAATATAGGAGCGTGCCAGCGAGCGGGAGAGCAAACAGTTTTTTGACCGCAGTGTAAATGTTGCTTTTGAAAGGCTAAACGCCAACAAATATGGATTGATCAGAAAATTTCATTAGATAAAAAACATGTTATTATAATATATATCTTTTTTCAATAATTTTTGACTTTTGGACTTTATTTATTGGAGTTATTGGAAATGTTTGGATCACACTAGTTGGAAACAATCCTACGCAGCCGCCACTGGAATCTAATTCTACAATTTGTATAATACTAATAATATTGGTGTAGCCTGATCTTTATCTGCAACTGTGCAGAAATACTGTGTATAAACATAATGAAAAATAGCTTTGCAGCAGTCAAACGCAGCTTCCACCTATTCGTTACAGCCGTAAAAATTAATTATGCATTTCATGTGACTAAAAGAAAAAACGTTGGCGCCTTAAAATCAAGATCATTGCGTTGGTGTTTTTAATGCAGTTCGGTGTTTGTTTAATAAAACCCAAGACAAAACATGTGATGATTATCATGATAATACAGTTTTGATATATCGGACCTCTATAATTGTCTATTCAGCCATTTTTGTTGTTGTTCCTGTTATCCACAGGTTAAGTTGTTGTAAAGGTACAGTGATATTACATTTACATCCTACGAATATTCACTCCGTCTCCCATTTGACTTCTATTGAAGCCCGCATGACGGACAAATTAAGTATGCATTTCCTGTTTAATTGCAGCCTTTGTTCAACTTTGACCAAGCGGATGTGCACTCTCAGCCAGTTGACACACAGAAATGGATGGAAGTTATTTTTCTAGAGTGATTTATCACCATGTTTACGACATGATCACACTACCAGACTATAAACTGTAGCATCGCTCTCATACACTGTTTACAGTTTGTGATGGCTCTCAATATTGATTTACCACCCACATCCAAGCCTTAACATCACATCCTTTTTCTGAGCCAAGTGCGGGGCAGATTCAGCGAATGAAAATGTAACGTGACTTTACCTTAAATCACAAGTTATACTTTCCACATCTGTGAGGGTCTGTGTGACATAAATTACATCATCTACACGTCACAAAGATACGCATTTGTACAAGCTGACAAAACATCTGTGTCTGCAGACAACCAGTGTAATACAAGAAGGAACTGTGTGTCCATGTTCAGAGCTGGATATAAGCCCACATTATACTGCCCATTTCCACATGGCCACGTCCTTGAGGATCCTTCGCACAGACCTTTACAGACACGGGCAGATGGCTAAATATTTGGCTTTCATGACGGTTTTGGATTATATAAGGTGGACCAGACATTCTTCATCCAGACGTGGATCCTCATACTGCTGGATATTTATCCTGTTATTTTACACTTGACATAAAACTTAACAAAATATTCTGCTGAGAGTGTCAGTTTCAGGCTTTGCAGTTTTTTTTTACATGCCAAATTTTTCTCTCTTTATCCAGTATGGCAGAACTCCCCTCCACCTGGCTGCTAACAACGGGAGCCTTGAGGTTGTCCGTCATCTCTGCCTGGCTGGAGCCAACATCGACGCCGTCACCAACGTAAGTCAACGTTTCCCTTCACTTTACAGTAACAGCAGCTAAACATGTGTCAAAATGCATTATGTGGAGAATTGCAGGTTATTGTGAAAACAATTTCAGTAAAAATCCAGTGCAGCTTCTTGGCATTTTGATAAATTATACTGTGTAAGCTGGTTTATAGATGAACTCTGCTGCTCTCAGTAGAGCTGAATGCATTAGCATGTAGAGAGGATTTGCCCTGTGATAGATTTTATAATGTGAATGATGTTTCCATGGTTGAATGAAATGGATAAACAACATACATGACATATAGTTTACAAACAGAAAACATCTCTGTCTCTATTTATCACATATTGTTGGTGAGTTAATTTCCTGCTTGAGCTGCCGAGCACGTCGCCGCTCACTTCTTAGACACACTTAATAAAAGTAGAAAAGCTGATGGCAGCTTTTAAACTGGATTTAATCTGCAGGAACTCATTATTAGCGCTGCCCTCCTGATACTGAGCTGCACCGCCTTTCTTTTCAACAATCTCTGCCTCCGTGGGTTTAAAGCTTAAACATCTTTTTTATTATTGAAATTGATTTAACCTCTTGACCCCTGATGCGTATGTTAAATTTACCTTTAAGTAGCTTCAAAGTTTTGGCAAAACCGTCTTTTCCTCACAGCACATTAGAGGCCATATGTTTGAAATATTCAAATCCAAGGTGTCAGTTTTTATAGCTACACTATATTACATCAGATACAAACATTTTAGATTGTTTTGTTCATGGTTTTATTCATATTTTTGTGCAATTCAGCCAAGAATGTTCAGTATCTTTGGAAAGACGTTGAGCAGAGCTGAGATTTGTGACGTGGTAGTTATTGGAAGGCTCCACAGCCAGATGTCTCACACTGAGGTTTCTTTTTCTCTCTCTGCATTCTCTAGCTGTTAATATTGTATGACAGCTGATGTGCTATGCATGTTTAATCTAAAAGCACATATTGAGATGTATAATTCATCGTCCAGTGGCCTGTTGGTCAGCGGTTTGTTGCGGAGCAGCTGAGGGAGGTCACAGTAAGCTCAAGGCTCGATTTCTATCATTTGTTTTAAGAATACATTTGTGGCTCAGTAGAGTCAGCTAGCATTGTGAGCTGGAATTTAATTTTCAGCCTCTGTCGTATATCATCATTCCTCCCTCTTCTTCTCCCCCTGTTGCTCTGCCTGGCATGTAATCAACACAAACCCTTTTAGATGATAGATATTTAATCTAAAGCGGCAATACTATAGATGATCTAATATTCATTTTGTGGCCAACATAACACCAGCCGTTCACATCCTCTGCCAGTTGCTAAGCAGCGATAGTAATAGTCGTAACACCCTGCCATCTGTAAGATAATTTACTCACATGTAAATCACACTAAGTGGTCAACTTTTGGTTCTAGCTGCACTTCATTCACATTTAGCTGATCTAAACAACTTAAAAGTCAGTGTTCTTATAATATTACGTGACCTTATCAGAGAAATACTAAAACTAAGAAGAGAATAAAGCTAGAAAATGCATTGCTAAGGGCTTCAGATTAAAACTAGACAAAATAATCAGTGTCTCTTCGTAACAAACCCAGTTGAAGGTCCTCTGCCTGTAATGGTCTGCAGAAGGAGGAAGCACTCTGTGGGCGTTTCAGGCTGTCGATGCAGTTTGTCCCTGAGGAGCAGCAGCAGCCAGAGCCGGACAGTGACAGATGGCTGCGTTACTGAAAGAGACGTGAAACTTGTCGGGACTGTGGTGTTTATGTGTCAGTGTGTTGAAGGGAAAATGGGAAAAAAGAGAGTAACAAATTAGGGCAGTTGTAGAGCAGGACGGAGGGAATAAAAGAGAAGTGTGTGTGTGCAGCTGTTGTTTAACTACTACAATCAACTGTGAGAGTTCAGTGCTTAAAGGGGATTTTACCTTTCTTTGTCTGTTTACAGGTGTTGGAGTACTGCTACATATGAGAAAAAAGAGTGTATAAAGCCTTTTGTTGCTCCTGTGTGAAGTCTGATAAATTTGCCTCAAGTGATGTCACTTGAGTCAGCTTTGGTTGGGGCTGAAGACTACAAGTTTGGAAATTAAAAAAGTTAGACAGTAGCTCCTCATCTCTGCTTGAGGCAATGAAATTAGTGAACTTGTTTACAACATGGGAAGTCGTGTACACAATATGCTTGGCGTTCAAGTGGTTAAGATGTGAGAACACCGCTGCTAAGCAATGGCAATGTTAACATTACTGTCGGCTCTAGAAGCCGCAGAGGCTAACAATTCAGCAAGTGGGTATCACAATGAAGTAAATGCAAAGGTATAATGACAGAGGAAAAGGACGAGGCTGTTGGGAATATCATCATTTTCCCCAGACTAACCTCAGCACAGGTGTTATATGGTCGTATTTACTTTTTCTAGTTAAAACTCTAGCAGCTGCGTTCTGGAGTAGTTGCAGACGATTGAGATGCTTTTTAGGCAACCCTGTGTGCAGACTGGAAATAAAAGCATGGACGAGTAGAAAAGGTCAGTTCAGTGTTACTAGTAGATTAGTGTTTTAATTAAATCCTGTACAAAATATCCATGTAGCACAGGAAACAATGTTCCTCCTCTACAGCAATGAACACCTCACTGAAGTGGCTAAAAATGGAGGAGACAGAACCGAAAAGTCAGCCTGACCTTTTACTGGATGTCTCTCTTTGAAAAATAAGTGATCAGTATCTCCTCACAGACCACACACAACACCGTGTTTTAACCGTAATACTATCAAAATGGTGTTTGGCCTGTGTTTGAATAATGAACAAGCAACATTCAGTGCAATACAATAAGATGTTTCTGTTGTTATTGACAGTTATGTTGCTAACATACTGTATTTAAGTGCTGCTGACTCTTGTGTAGCAGTGTGTTTCCTTGTTCTAAAATGACAAGACTTAAAAAAACTACGAGATTTTGATCTGTTTGTTCATGATTTCTTCTTGATTTCTTCTCATGCATACACTCATCCCCTTTTCTCTTTTTATTCTCTCAGGATGGAAAGACAGCCGAGGATTTGGCTCATACTGATCAACATGAACTCATCGTCTCTTTGTTGGGAAAGCTTAAAAAGGTAAAATACGACACACCTAAGCCGATCAATACGTGTTTTATGTTATTTAAATGTAACAAAGGGGAAGGAAAAGACGTGAAATCGGGTTTCACAAGCACTCCTCACACTTGGTTTATTTCAGTCAGAGGTGTGGAGAGAGACGTCTGCAACAGGAAGGTGTTAGATTTTAGCATCCCGCCATTTTTAGACATTTTTCAGCAGCACTTTACTCAACACATAACAGGTAGAACAGATAAATGATACCGAATCTAACAGGTTTTTAGCTTTAAAAAAAGGTAACACTTTATAATAACCATCATTTATAAATGGCAAATTGATAATTAATAATGTTTACTAAATATTAGAATGCTATAATTTCTGTTATTTTATCATTAGTTTGTTTAATATGAAATAATTGGTTTATAAATTCTACATTGTATCATAGCTGATAAGAGATGATAACAATTACATTGTGATTACATTAGTAAACTATTTATTATCAGTTTATTGTTGCACACATTATAACATTTTATTTGTTAAGTTCGTTAATGATTTCCAAATGATTTGTAAACTTTTAAGAAATTGTTTGTAAAACATCTATAAACATTACATAGAAACCAATTATTAACCATTGACAAAGTGTTAACTATCTATCTAAATGATGTTTATAGATGCTTTACAAAGTATTTATTAATCATTATAATTATTTATTTATTTATTTATTATAATCATCAGTTGCAACAGTAAAATATTAACTAAGGATAATTAATGACGGTTATTATAAAGTGTTACAGCTTAGGTTACATCATAGAAATGAGCTTCAAAACTAATACTTTTTCGAATGTTTTCATGTTACATTTTAGCCTTTTGACTGACTTGAAGCATATTGAAAGAACTTGTTTGGCTTCAGCGTCTTGCTCAAAGGCACTTCAACCCGACAGGACTCCAACCCCTCGAGTCACGTGACATTCAGCTTGTCTAAACTCTAAACTATTTGCTCCAGAGGTGTACAGTACAGGGAGTTAACTCCAGTGTTCCCAGTCCGACTCGCGTCACATCCACCAGAGCACCTAAAGCTAAATGTTACTCCTCTAATCCATTTTTCCAGAAAACCTGCTGAGATTCGGAGCAGAGCGTGAAAACATGACAGCAGCAACTGTGAAAACAGTCATCCTCTGCATATGCTGGGCTAATTTAAGACACTTTGCCACGTTGATGCCAGTTTTTGACTTCCCGAGAACCCAGAGAGGAGAAAAAAAAAACACACAGTCCTGTTCCTCTAACTTTAAAAAGAGAAAACGTAGTTAAGTTGTATTCTGCTCAGATGTGAATAGCACATAGAAAAGTTTATTTATTGAATGTGTTAACATGACCCAGGTGGGAGTAGGGAGAGCTTTTCATATCCCACGCAACCACTCTCAGTGTTTGAAGCCTCTTCTGATGTGTGACTCATCTATCGGATGGTTTAAAAAGTGTCTTTCATGTTAACAAATGTTATCTGTTGGATTGGCAGAATCACAGAAAATGTCTTTCATTGTTTTATGTATCTGAGTGTACAGCGTGCTTTATGTTTTTACACACATAAACTTTATTAGATTAGTGGGGGGATCCAAATAATAATGAGAGAATCAACCCCAAAACAGAGTTTAATTTTATTGTAAAAAAATACAGCTAAGTCATCATGATGAGGATTTACACTTAACATACATTATGGTCACCCTTTTCAGATATGTGACAACCATAACACATAACAGACAGGTGCAGATCCATTTAAATAGTGTTCCCGTTGTGTGTGTTGTTTTTATTTTTAACGTCCTGCAGGGTGTAAGGTTAGTTCAGTGTCTAAAGCACAACACTGTTAGACACATTGTACAACGCATTTAAGTTTCACCAGTATATATCTAGAAAGGAGCATGTGTACTCCCTTTACACTAAGGTGTTTCACTACTTGGGTATCACTTTTTAACAGAAAAAGATTCTTTCACGTTTGCCTTCGTTAGACACACTGACAGTCTCCAAATTGCATTTGTAGTAATAGTCTGTATCAGAGTCCTGGACGGATCTCATCTCGGAACCACTCAGCACCGATATGTGCAATACCGTACTAATCACAAATGATCAATTAGTTCCGCGGCTCGACCCCAAAACCGCAAATCCTATAATAACCATGCACTGTTCAAATATTTGCAGCATTCACATGCGTCAATAAACACTGCAGCAGCAGCAGCATCAAAAGGTCTCCGTTCTCTTCTACTCTGTTCTTCTCTTTTCTACATCAGTGGTGGAGATTTAAATTTTTAGATAAAAACTCAGAAAGTATTTCGCCTCCAGTGCACTCTACCAATCTCAAACCTCACAGCTGTTTACAGACTGTTGTTGGTTGTACGAACATGAAATACGAGGTGTTCTGCAAGCGCTACTGTGACTGTTGTGTTTGAGCTTTTCTCAAAAAGAAGTATGTGGAACGAAATCTGATAAATGGAAGTCTGTCGTGTGATTCTTGGGGCTCCTTGAGTCTGTGTCATACAGTAGGTAAACGTGTATCTCAATGTGACCTGACCTGTCAGAGGTTTTTAATGAATCCTTTTCTTCCTCTGTGGTGTTTTCTTTTGGGGGTCGTCAGGACAACCACAAACTGAGCTACATCCAGCAGCTGCGGCCAACTCAGACCGTCCAGCCCAGGATCAAGCTGAAGCTGTTCGGACACTCCGGAGCCGGGAAGAGCACCCTGCTGGAGTCTCTGAAATGTGGCATCCTGCGCAGCTTCTTCAGGAGGAAGAGGACACGCATGACCAACACCACCCGCCACCCCAACTCCCCCGTCAACTCCAAACCTGCCGGTAGGTGACAGACGGCTCCGCTGAAGCTGAGATAATCCTTCACAAGATTAAGCTTTCACCTGCCGAGGACCAGAATGATTTATTCTGCCAAAACAGGCCAGAAGAACTAATTTGCCATAGTAGTCAGTGCTCTAGCAGTGTTCATTTAATGCTTGTTCCCCTTTTCAGACATCCATCATTACATGCAGCAGGTATTTTGATATTACCACATCCCTAACTGGAATCTGAAAGTAGAAACAGTCTTTACTGCTCCTGCTCTCAGTCCTGCAGGTGTGTGGTAAAACTCCCTGATTCAGCGTAGTGTACAAAACACACATTTTGTTTCAATCTCTCTTTATTTGCACTCTATCTGCCCTCCCTCTCACACACACACACACACACACACACACACACACACATACATGCCATTGTGTTTGCTTTAACCGCTCTATTTTGCGGCGCTCAGAGCCATTACCTCCCAGACAGACGTGATGCTCGTTCAGATAATGGTGGGTTACGTGAGCCGTATAGTGTTACCGATCCCATCCTCTATACTATCTGGAAATCTGCAGCCTCTGTCAGAGCTGCTGAGGGGTTGAAAGAGCTTCTTTTTCTTCGTTTTCTTTCAATTCCGGCTGAATTCAGTCACGGCCTTTATTGACTCTGTGTTATACCTGCAGCGATACGTGACATGAGTCCACAGAGAAACACAAAGAAGCAGAGCTGAGAGGGAACAAGTGGCCGTCACAATGTCCGTTCGTCTAGTTACTAAGATTTCTTTTTTAAGGTCAAGCATCAATTTTGTTCTTTTGTAAGCCTGTCGAAAGTCAAAGTGTGGCATGTTAAATGCATATTTACCTTCATCTAGTGTCAATATTTGTAGCTTTATGATGCTGTTAGCCACAAAACTCAATATGACATTTGAAAGTGTTCTGCACTCTGCATTGATTTCGGGTTGTTCATGCTTCAGTTAATTGAGCGGGACTGATCTTCTTTTTTTCATTCACTTTAGTATTCTGTAAAGAAGAGAGGTTGTGTGAATACAGCTTCTTATAAATCACCCTTTCTTGTGAGACGCTCAGCCCTGTCATAAAGAGAGAAGGTGTTGACACAGACATACTGTATGAGCATGTTTACATCCCTGAAGTCCAAACCTTCAGCAGCTTTTATTATTAAAAAAACGCTGCCTGACCTAAACCAGAAAACCAATATGACATCAAGTCCATTTTTCATGCACCGTAACATTTTTCTAACTTTTTTTGTTGCTTATGTAGAAATGTCTCAAAACAACAAGTCAGAGTCCTTGACTTGAGTTGACATTTGGTCATTTGATGCTGTCATTTTACAGCGTTTTTACCAGCGGGCAACTCTGGGGTCTGAAAAGTGAAGTCAATGCTGAAGTGCCTTAAACTTGCATTCTTTCTAACAGCCAGCAGGGGGCGACTCCTCTGGTTGCAAAAAGAAGTCTGATTGTATAGAAGTCTATGAGAAAATGAGCCTACTTCTCTCTTGATTTATTACCTCAGTAAACATTGTAAACATGAGTTTATGGTCTCAATCGCTAGTTTCAAGTCTTCTTCAATACAGCATGATGTTCATTTAGTAAATTATGGTCCCATTTAGAGTCAAATAGACCATAAAGCAGGGGATGCTTTAGGGCGGGGCTACCTTGTGTATTGACAGGTCGCTACCACGGCGTTTTCCGGTCTTTGAGTTGTCCGTGTTTTCGTCGTGCAACTTTAACCCTTTCACAGTGTGTTTTCACTTCATGAAAGTTAATTGTAACCTTTTTGGCCGCCTAAAAAATGTCTTATTCTGCGTTCGGTTGTACTTAGCTCCACCCTCTCATGTCATTTCTGATTGCAAATAACCAAGATGGCGACGGCCAAAACGCCAAACTTTAGGCTTCAAAACAACAGTCCACAAACCAATGAGTGATGTCACGGTGACTACGTCCACTTCTTATATACAGTATATGGTTTTTACATGAATCACACATGAGACTTTTCCTGAAGAAAAACCTAGTTCAGCTAAGTTGTAGTGATCCGAGAACAAGAAAAGCTTCTTTTTTGGGGGGTTTGGAGAACGTTATGTTTGTTTTTTGACTTACTAGTGCAGCATTGTTGTCGGTGTGATTGCTGTTAAAACAACAAACAGCTTAATATCACAGGTTCAAGATCCTAAACTTTATCACACATACTGCCCCCTCAACACGCTTTTATAGGTGTTTTGTCACAGGATGCATTCACACCAAGCAGGTCTGAAACAAATCAAGCATGTTTTCTCTTTTCGCTTTTGTTTAGCGTTTGTTTAGCTGATTGTTTAGGACTGAGATCTGGCTGCAAGAAACAACAATCTGATGTTGAAAGCCGTCTGCAGTAATTCCTCATGCATGGAAAGCTTTTCCTAGACTATTATCTTTGTATGGTTATGTCAAAATGAGGCAGTATGGACCGAAACAAATAAAAAACTGCACCATTTTTCGACCACAGTAAACAAACTGTAGGTGTGGTCCTACAGAGTGTGCAGGAAATCCAAATGTTATGTCTGCATTGTGGATTTATTTGCAATAAAATAGCACCACCATGTGTTTGCAAGTGTGAAGTTACTGGGTGAAAAATAAGACTGTGGCTGCAGATCTGTTTATTCTAGTTGAGAGTAGGAGTCATGAGAACAGTTTGTTCTTTGTACAGATAGTAATAATCTGAAATATTTCAACTAGGGCTGTCAATCTATCAATCAATCTAAAATATGTAATCACAACATGATTTTTTATCCGTTCAAAATGTGTAGATTTGTCAAGTATTTAATACTCTTATCAACATGGGAGTGGGCAAATGTGCTTGCTTTATGCACATGTATGTATATATTTATTATTGTGAATCAATTAACAACACAAAACAATGACAAATATTGTCCAGAAACCCTCACTGGTACTGCATTTAGCATAAAAGATATGCTGAAATCATAACATGGCAAACTGCAGCCCAACAGGCAACAACAGCTGTCAGTGTGTCAGTGTGCTGACTTGACTATGACTTGCCCCAAACTGCATGTGATTATCATAAAGTGGGCATGTCTGTAAATGGGAGACTCGTGGGTACCCAGAGAACCCATTTAACCCAAAATAAAAGATGCATTGAATCAAGGTTGAAATGCTGCTTCTGATGCAAAACACTTTTTTAATAAAAGCCAGTATAATCAAGATATATTGTTCTTTTAAATCTGGCCCTGCTGCAGACATTGATGAACAGTTTCCATCCCCTCCTCCTTCTGTGTGTTTAGTGTCGGTGAGCATTTCCAACCTGTACCCGGGCTGTGAGAATGTGAGCGTGCGGAGTCGCAGCATGATGTTTGAGCCCAGCCTGACTAAAGGAGTCCTGGAGGTCTTCTCCCCCGTCCACAACGCTCTGTCCACCGCTGACGACCAGGCCACGAAGGCCATCGACATCCAGCACGGTAACATCCACGGTGAGAACCACAGACGCTTCCATTCAACCAAAACTGGAACATTATACAGGAAATACTTTGAGTAAAGAACTCGCCAACGATATTAACATGTCTTATATTTCCTTCCCTGTAGGCGTCGGGGAGTTCAGCGTGTGGGAGTTTTCGGGGAACCCGGTCTATTACTGCTCCTACGACTACTTTGCAGCCAACGACGCCACAGCGATCCACCTGGTCCTGTTCAGCCTGGAGGAGCCGTACGAGACCCAGCTGGGCCACATCACCTACTGGCTGAACCTGCTGAAAGCCCTCAACCTGCCGCAGGACAACATCGGTGAGGACAAGTCATACTTTTACAATGGACAATCAAATGTTTTAATATATCCTATTCATCCTAAGATACACTCTAATAGTTAGGGTTATCACCAGATTTACGTACAGAAACAAAAAAGTGATTGTAATGCAACTGAGGTAAAAAAAAAAAAATGTGTCTTTTCAAAATACCTTTTTCTTTAATGTCAAAATGGACATTAACAGTGCGTCTGTGTGTGTGTGTTTCCTGTCTTCCTCCAGCCTTCGGAGGTCGGGTCCAGCAGCCTCTCGAGGTCGTCCTGGTGGCGACGCACGCCGACCTCGCTGACGTCCCCAGAGCTTTCTCTGGAGAGTTCACCTACGACAAAGAGAAGGCTCTGCTCAAGGAAGTCAGGAACAGGTTGGGACTGAAACCAGAGCACACGAGAGGGACATGGAGATTTTGTTGTTTATTTTATTTTATTAACTAGATGCAGAGGCAAATGGTTCTGCAATAAACTGACTTAAAGCCGGTAAAGTGTTTTCTGCTATGTCAAATAGCTGTACCCATGAGCCTCAGCAATTGTTTCAACATCATATGTACTGAAATTAGATAAATTGAATAACGCTGTGATCGATGTTATTACAAATGTTTAACAGTTCAAAACGTCAGGTGTTGCACGTCAGGTGTTGCAGTTCAAAACGTCAGGTGTTGTCCACCTTTTTTGGTATACAATGGATGCTCCTTCATGTATCTCAGTACTCCTGTAAAGAGTTTTTAAAATGTTTTTTTTTGTTTTCAGGTTTGGGGTCGACCTGCAGATCAGTGATAAGTTGTTTGTGATGGACGCCGGAGGCTCAAACTCAAAAGACGTGAAGCTGCTGAGGAGTCACCTGCAGGAACTTCGCGCCAGCATCATCTCTGTGAGCAAACACACACACACGTGTTTGTATTTTAAACCACTTACTTTTGCTTAATCTTCATCAAACAGCATGTGCGTACAATATAAAAAAATACAAAATTTTACGTGGTTGAAAGTAACACAATTACCTTAATAATAATGTTGTTTTTATGAAATCATAGTACATCTGAAGGAGCCAAGAACATTCCCATCCTGCCTGCTTTCTTCTATCTGATATAAACATATAAAAGTATTTGTTTCATGATTTCTACAGCTGAGAATCTTTATGGGAAGATACTGAATTGAAACGACCGAATCTGGAATATTTTCCTTCTTCATTTGTCAGTTTAATTAATATCTTAAGAAATGATAACATGCAGTGAATCCACGTGTTTACCACCGTCTCCTTCTCCATCGCTGCAGAGGTGTAGTCCCATGACGCTGCTGTCGGAGCGCTTGCTGACCACCCTGCCGACCTGGAGGAAGCTGAGCGGACCCAACCAGCTGACGTCGTGGCAGCAGTTTGTGAGCGACGTCCAGGAGCACATCAACCCTCTGGTCAGCCAGGATCACCTCCGCACGCTGGCCCTGCAGCTGCACAGCATGGGGGAGGTGCGTGTTTGTTTTATCAGCTTCAGATCAGTGCTGTCACGATACCTTGACCTTGATACCTTGAAAAATAGCGATATTCAATACCATTTTCGATACTACAGGGAAAATTGATACAACATTGAGGGCATACAGTTTTAGATTTTTATTAAAAGATAAATAGCAGTGTGTGTCAACTTGCTATCGGAGAGAAGAGGGAGCAGCTGGTACTCGTGTATCGATACTGTGGAAAATTAGTATTGAAACCATTTCAAATATTCAGTATCGATACTTTGATATTTTGGTATCATGTGAAACTAAAAAACCTAATGAATCCATTGGTGCCAACCAATTCATACTAGTTTATCGTGAAGGAGGTTAAATAAAGCTCCAAACTTGCGCTAGATTTTGGCGAGGAAAAACTGGCATCGCCATTTTTAAAGGGGTCCCTTGACCTCTGACCTCAAGATATGTGAATGAAAATGGGTTCTATGGGTACCCACGAGTCTCCCCTTTACAGACATGCCCACTTTATGATAATCACATGCAGTTTTGGGCAAGTCGTAGTCAAGTCAGCACACTGACACACTGACAGCTGTTGTTGCCTGTTGGGCTTGAGTTTGCCATGTTATGATTTGAGCATATTTTTTATGCTAAACGCAGTACCTGTGAGGGTTTCTGGACAATGTCTGTCATTGTTTTTTGTTGTTAATTGATTTCCAATAATAGATATATAAATACATTTGCATAAAGCAAGCATATTTGCCCACTCCCATGTTGATGAGTATATTAAATACCTGACAAATCTCCCTTTAAGGTACATTTTGAACAGATAAAAAATGTGTGATTAATTTGCAATTAACTATGGACAATCATGCGATTAATGGCGATTAAATATTTTAATCGATTGACAGCGATTTATGATGCTACGTTTGATGGTAGTTGTGACATTGAATCAAAGGTTCTTACTCATCCAGCAGCTGATTGTCAGTTCACCAGACGACCACCAGGGTGCACTATTTGTTCATGAATAAGTAAAACCCAAACCTTTGTTTTCATCTGTAAACAATTACCCTGCAGCAGGAACATGTTGTTTCTGTTTATTTACCAGAATGACTCAGGAAGCATCTGAAAATATTTTTTTTGTCACAAGTTAAGCACACTGTGTGTCCTATCTCACAATCATTGCAGCAACTTTGGATCCTCTTTTGGGAGATCATGTTTTCTTTGTCAAAATGTTTCACCACGTTTAACTTTCTATTCACCTTTTTCTTGGTTTCCCTCTGATTACTTCCTTTCACTCTTTTTCTCCACGCCTTCTCTGACTTGTATTTTTACTGTCAACTCACTCCTTGTTTCCTTTCCTCTTCCTCTCTTACTATCTTTCCTCCATCATTTCCTCCCTCCTTCCCACAGATCAACATCATGCAGAGTGAGACGGTGCAGGATGTCGTCCTGCTGGAGCCTCGTTGGCTCTGCAGCAACGTCCTCGCCAAGCTGCTCTCTGTGGAGACGCCCAAGGCCATCCACCACTACAGGGGGCGCTACAGGCTGGAGGAGGTGCAGGCTCTGGCTCCGGAGAGCGACGTGGACGAGCTGCTGCAGATCCTGGACGCCATGGACGTCTGCGCCCGCGACGCCACCAACCCCTCCATGGTGGATGTTCCTGCCCTCATTAAGACAAACGGCCTCCACCGCTCCTGGACCGAAGAGGAGGAGGAGGAGTCGCTGCTCTACGGCGGGGTACGACTCGTCCCCGCGGAGCACCTGACCCCGTTCCCCTGTGGCCTGTTTCACAAACTGCAGGTGAACCTGTGTCGCTGGAGCCACCAGCAGAAGCCCGAGGAGGAGGGCGGGGAGGATTTCGATGGCGATATCCATCTGTGGACCAATGGAGCCAAGGTGAGCCAGGGAGCAGTAGAGGCCATGATCCTGCTGGTCAACCACGGCCAGGGCGTGGAGATTCAGGTACGCGGGCACGAATCAGAGCGGGCCAAGTGCTACACCCTGTTGGACACGGCCTGTAGCATAACGGAGAACCTGCTGGCCTCCACGCTGCCCGGACTGCTCACAGCCAAATACTACCTGAGTCCTCAGCAGCTGCGGGAGCACCACGCCCCCATCATGATCTACCAACCCAAAGATTTCTTCCGGGCCCAAGTCCAGCGGGAGAACTCGCTCACCAACACCATGGGCGGCTACCGAGAGAGCTTCAGCAGCATCCTGTCTTTCGGCTGCGCTGAAGTTTACCAGCAGGGGACTCTGGGAACGGACATCCACATATCAGACGTCCCCCTGTTGGCTCGCAGGAAGCTTTGCCGCATGCTGGACCCTCCTGACGCTCTGGGGAAAGACTGGTGCCTGCTCGCCATGAACCTCGGCCTCACAGACTTGGTGGCCAAACACAGCAACGGGACTCCAAATGGCACCCCTGAGCTGGACTCGGACCCAGACTCCCAGCAGGCCGTGCTGCCGCCCAGCCCGACGGCGGCGCTGCTGCGGGAGTGGAGCGGGCGACCGGACAGCACGGTGGGCGTGCTGATGGCCAAACTAAGGGAGCTCGGCCGCCGAGACGCCGCCGACTTCCTGCTCAAAGCTTCGCCTGTTTTCAGGGTCAACATGGAAGCGGTGGTCGGGGCCGCCAATGGCTACCCCCCCACCTGCAATGGTGGCACATCATACAACTCCATCAGCTCCGTCATCTCCCGCTGAACTGACCTGAACGGGATCGGCTTTCTGTCCTCGCCAAAACGTCAGATAGTCTGGTTGACCCTGAAACAGGACGTGTGTGTGAATGAACATGAAGTGCAATCGTTCAGCTGCTCGCTCCTTAATCACTCCATTAAGTCGGCGTATGAACCAGATGTTGTGTTTGTGCTCTCCACACCTGTACAGCTGACCTTTCCTTCCACTATGAATGTTGTGAAAGAGCTGATTGTCCTGAGCTCCAAAGAGGAATCCTGTGCTTTTATTCTGTTCTTAATCTTGTTGTGCTGCTTATTTAATATCCCTCCTACTCTACTGCACACTCAAGTCTCACTCATCTTACAGCTAAAACACAGAAAAGCTACATTTTTAAAATCGAACTCTACGTGAAGGGATGATTAAACAGGTGGCAGCCTCGTGTTTGGACCTTTTTTCATATCCAAGTGAAAACTGAGGACATGCCATCTTTACTCACTCCATCCATCACAGTTGCATATAATATTATCTCCCTCCTTGCTTCTGTTTGACATTTGGGCCATTCAGCTTAGTGTTTAATAAATTAACAGCATTTTTCAGAGTGCCTTCGTGGCTTTCTACCTCCCTAAAGAGCACAAATAGTCTTGTTCTTATATAAAAACAGTAGTTCTTTCCAAACATTTGAAGAACTGTGCCTTGTTGACACTAATAGGACAATTAATTTCAATTAAGTCTATAGTTTTAAAATGGGAAAAGCTTACATTTCAGACGGGAGAAAGGAAACAAAAGCTCGGCTCACATTACGGTTACATTTTACCGGCAGAAACAAACAGAAAGCTGAAATCAATCCGTTTTCTGTTTAGTGTTTGGGAGTCGCTGCAGGAGATGAAACATCTTATAAGAGTCAGTGTGGAGTCGATGGGACGCTCTGTGGGGAAACAACATCATTCATGTTTAGTTGATGCATTTGTGGGTTCGTACAGATTAACTTCTTGGAAGTGTTATTTCTTCATTCATCTTACAACAGAAATCTCTTCATTGGTGATTCATATTTAGTGACACATTATTTTGCAGGTCCCATAATTTCCTAAGAAGTGTCCTGGAAAGAACTATGTAATGTGGTATTAACTATAGTGACACAGTTATTTGTTTGTTGTAATAATAATAATAATATTAATAAACTTTATTTATATAGCACTTTTCATACAGTTAGAAAGTACTTTCCAGAAAAAAAAAAACATTAAATAACAGCAGATAAAAACCAGAAACAGCAACATAAACAATAGAAACAAGCAACAGAGGGATCATAAAAACAAAAATACCAAAGGATAAAATAAAGTTAATAAATGTATATAAAATGGATAGCGTGGGATGATAAAACCCAGCAACATTAAATATTCATGAACACTTTCCTTTGAATTGTTGTTGTTGGAATTTCCTTGAAAGAGCAGCTAAAATGTTAATGATACTGTTACTGTAATGTTCAGTTCTGACTAAAAGCATCTCTATTTTACACCAGCAGGTACATTATGTTTGGAATTAAAGCTGCACTAATCTCTTTATTATTATTATTATTATTATTATTATTATTATTATTATTATTATTATTATTATTATTATTATTATTATTATTATTATTATTATTGACACCCAAAACCCAAAGATTACCATAGAAAACTAGGAAAACCAGCAAATATTCACATTTTTTAAGTGAGAACCAGTAATTTTTTGGCATTTTTGCTTTACAAATCACTTTTTGATTATCAAAATTGTTGCTGGTTAATTTCCAGTTGATTGTCTAAGTAATTACTCAACTAATCGTTTCAGCTATAATACTAATATTCCTACAGTATACTGTGTTTTGCAGCTAGTATACAAGAAATCAATGTATTTTACCATTTTTATACTAACAGGAAATGAGAAAATGCTCTGAATCAAAGACATGGAATATAGTATTTATTATTATATTTTCATCAGTGAATAATCACCTAAAAACTAAGAACTGTTGTGTTTTCGTTAGCTTAGAATGAGCCCTTCATATCTACATAGGGAGCGGGTCCTCCTCTCAGAGTCCGCCATGTTTCTACAGTAGCCCAGAACGGACAAACCAAACACTGGCTCTAGAGAGAGCCTTTCATGTTTTTACATTACTTGAAGGCCACCGTAGTTCTCCGACATGCTTGTGAAACTGTGTTAACGCCAGTCGCCGTCTGACTTCCGTTGCTCCTAAAGTAGTGTTATTGTGGTAAGGATGGCCTCTGAGCGAGGCGAACGGTGTTACCACGATTTTGCACTCGGCAGCTCACTGAAGTCTCCTTTTATCCTATAATTATTACCAAATTAAAAGTTTCCCCTTTCCAGGAACTGTTTGAAGAGTTTACAGTTACATATCAGTTAATTTCTTAGAAATTTGGCCAACTATGGGACCTGAAAAATAAATGTTACTAAAAATGTTTTCACTTAAAAGTCTATTTACTCGTTTTCAATTCACACAAAGGGACCTTTAGCCATTTAAACAGAAACAGAAGAGTTTTTTTTCCCAAAGTACAGTGTCTTATTGAAGGTTGTTGATCCTTCCAGCACCAAAATGTCACAAAAAGATAAGAGTTGTTGAACAGAGTGGAGCTTTGCACTGATACTGCTGAGCTTCCTTTACTCTGAATAGAAAGTGCCACCAAAATGATGAAACAAATACATTTTTAACATTTTCTACTAAGCTAAAAAGGTGATTTATTAAACCCAGTAAACACACCCGACACTGCGTCTTTTTAATGCTTCCTCAACAGGTTTTCTGCATTAGTGGCGTCAACAATCCAGTTACCGTCCACAGTGTCAGATTTGTGCACAGCGGCATCGACGCCGCTTCTGTCGAGCTAAATTTAAACTTCTCTCGGTGTCGCTGTCAGTGTTGGTCGACCGTGCGTGGCTTCACATCTTCTTTCACTTTTGTCTTTTTATATCATGAAGCTGCAGCCCGGCTCGGTCAGCAAAAGCGAAGGAAACGATGGCATGAAGTTAGTATTGTAAAGGCTGCTGATGACAGAAATGTCCTTTTGTGTAAGCTGGTGTTTTATAAAGTTTGTGACTAGAAAAAAATGCTCTTTTTTTCCAGTGTTGATGTTTGGAAAACAGTCTTTCATTCCTAAAAAGTTTGACTTTGTGGGCCTTTTTCAGGACGCAGTTTGATAGAAAACAAGATGAGTGCCAGAGTGCAGTATTTCCTGTCTGCTTTACTTCCCCAGTGTTACATCTGTTCGCAGAGATGAAACTTTAAATACTATTACAAATACTGTTTTTGTCTCGGCCTGAACTTGCCAACCCACGCAGCAAAACTTCCAGCTGTGATGTAAATACTCGAGGCTCGTTTCCTCGACTTCATCCTCACTTTTCTCTTCACTTTTTTGGCCCAAATATGTCGATTTCAATTTCAACAAGGCAAAATGAATGTACTACTCATCTCTCCTAAGAATATAAAAACAAATCAAAGAAATGGTGATAAAAACAAAAACAAGATTGAATGAAATGTCCCAAACTGGTCAGAAACACAATCTTATTTTTCTTTGTTTTATTGAAGCTTTTGTTGAAGTTTGCCAATGCTGTGTGCCTAAAACACACCCGTTCATTCCTCTTATTATTATTATTATTATTGCCTTGTACAGTATACATGAAAGGGAAGTGAATATTCTGTTTTTGTAAAAGCTGGGAATCACTATATTATTATCAACTTTGTCTCCGTTTGGTGTCTTTTTTCCCCCCCGGATGTGCATCCTCAACAAACATGTTTCTGTATGTTTGTGTTTGATGAGGACGGACGTTACTCTATCTATATAATAATTCCCCCTCTGAGACTCCGACGGTCTGATCGCCACATTGCACACATTGTCTTTTTTGTCGCTATTTATGTTATGTTCTTTTAGCATGTCTTGGAATGCCATGTTCTTAGTACTTCTGACACTTTATAGTGTAATACATTTTATAATAAATTCTTTACTTAATGCCGTCGTCTCTGTCCTCATTGAAGAGGACTCTGGATTTTATTTCAAGGCCACAACTGCGGGGATATCACTAAATTGTCTGTGCATTGTCTGCTTTATTTACTGTGATTGCTTATAGAAAATTAAGGAAAATTCACACACATAAAATTCACCTTTGCAACGCCTTTTGATTATTTAATCATGGTACACTTATACATACGCACAAATACAGTATATATGGCAATAAAGAGAGGTGAATTTGATGTCTGTGGGTGTTTTTATGGGAATGTGGATCTTTTAGATCAACCTGAGGAGTGCATATGGTTTGCATGTTGCACATTTTATTGTAAGTGTGTTGACTTGGTTCAACCCCTCAGAGTCTTGGTCTTGTCTCAGTCTCGATGCACTCTGGTCTTGGTCGTGACTTGGTCTCGGTTTAGGTGGTCTTGACTATAACACTTGTAGCAGATAATCGTAACTTTGTTGATTGTAGACATAAATGTAAAGAAGTAAAGGTTACAAATATATGTTGACTTTACAGCCGTGGTTCCCGACCATATTTCTACCACACAAAATTGTTTATTTTTTCAGGCTTCCCTTTAATATTTGCTTTTTTCTTCCTATTACTGAATAATCTAGAAGTTATTCAATTAAAACAAGGGAGAAAAATCTCTAAACTGGTCACAACTGGTAGATATAAGCAACTGGTGACCAGTGGGTGACCGCCAGGTCTGAGAAGTGAAGCCAATGCAGAAGTGCCTTAAACTTGCATTCTTTCTAACAGCCAGCAGGGGGCGACTCCTCTGGTTGCAAAAAGAAGTCTGATTGTATAGAAGTCTATGAGAAAATGAGCCTACTTCTAACTCGATTTATTACCTCAGTAAACATTGTAAACATGAGTTTATGGTCTCAATCTCTAGTTTCAAGTTTTCTTCAATACAGCATGAAGTTCATTTAATAAATGATGGTCCATTTAGAGTCAAATAGACCATAAAGCAGGGTATGCTTTGGGGCGTGGCTACCTTGTGATTGACAGATCGCTACCACGGCGTTGTCCGGTCTGGGAGTTGTCCGTGTTTTCGTCTTACAAAACTCTTCCACAGTGTGTTTGATGCCGCCGAATCCAACACACTAGACCTGTTGAGAAAAAAAATACTCAGGTACAATAATAGTATTTTGTATTTAGGGTAGAAATTAACAAAATTATCGAGTTTACAGTGCAAGTGGAAGTGTACGTCTGAGATTCCTGAATCTAAAATCAAAGAGAGAGAAAGAAAAAACACCTGTTGCAGACGCAAAACTGTTTATAACTGAATGAATGTAAAGCACCTTTCTTACTCAACAAACTGACTAAGATCAGAAGAGATTAAACTATTTCCCCTGCAGTGTTGGTTCATTATGAATTTAAATCTCTGAGATGAATCAGGGACAGACTGGTGTCTTGTTTGCTGTATTTGTCCTCCACCAGATTCCAGGCTGTTATTCACACGTCTCTGGGTTCATTGTGGAGCAGCAGGGACCTCCACCCTCCACCCACACACTCACATGACTCTGGGGTTGTCTCAACCTGCCTCGACTGCTGACGTTGTCCACTGTCATTCAAAAACATGTGTACACAGACTCGGAGAGATAAATGGAACAGGTGGGGTGACGTTTAAAATCACGAGTGTCTGTATTTGTCATGCTTGTTTTGCAAAAAGAAATTTTAAACATATAGTTGATTTTAATATACAGTATGTCTGCAAAACTTCAATCAAACACCTTCAAGGTGATCCCTTGTAATGTGGTTTCTAGCCGTTTGGAGTAACGTCTTAAATGTGTTTTCAACTGAAATAAGTTCATAAATACTTAAATTAATATATTAAAATACAATTAATACAATATCTTCTGAAAACAAGACTATTTGTTTGTTTTAAATCCCATGGAAATTCACATTTTAATCACATTTCCAAGACAAGGCATTCATTTTCAAGCTGTGCCCTTACAATAATTAATAAGGGAATACATTTTTAAACAGTTTTAATGTGAGCAAACTTTTTATTTTTCCATCTGTTGGAATCAGTTAAGCCTAAAAAACAAACAGCAGTCCACATATATAGTAAATAGTGAAGATATATACAGAATAGATTATAGAAATTATAAGAAATATGGAGATAAAGTTTTTGAGTTTCAATGCTCATTAAATAAGTATAAAAAGAAAATCGCACAAATAAAAAAATGAGAATCTAAGACATAAAATAGTGCAGAATTTAAAATATAGTGTTAAGAAAATATTAAATAATATATATTTGTGGTAGACTGGTGTACAGGAATTGCAAATATATAAACTGAATGTAAACAGGGATGTAGTAAATGTAGCCACTATAGTGCATGTAAGAAAATAACAATAAGCAGACTACATTAAAAACTTACAAGTACATGTAGAGTACACGCCATAAATACATTTGTACCTGTGATTAAACTTCTGTCACATGAGGTGATGTTAACTATTCTTAGTCTATAGACAAAAACAGGTTGAGTTTCATTCTTGTAAGTGTTCCAGTAAGAACGTTTACTGCCAACACATCAAGGCTTTCACTGGAATCATACACTTCCTTAGTACTGAGTATTCACTGCCTGACCTTTAGTTTAGCTTTGTTGTAAAATACAATCCTGGATCAATAATGTTAAACAACAGATCAATTGAGGCTGTTACAAAAAGGAGAAAAACAACAACATGTAACTGATAGTGACTCTGGTGTGTAGACGTGTTCAGGTCTGTAAATCTTTGTATCTGGATGTGAAGACCAGAGCAGCGGCTGATAACCTCCTTTAGTTTAGCGTCTAATCTGAGGAATGACAAAAAAACAAAAACACTTGGTTAGGATTAGGAAAAACTTCATGGTTGGCCTTAAAATAAGTACGGAAACTAAGCACGGAAACAACGTAACATCAGTAAAACATGTCACAAACGTCTCCTAGTTGAAAGTCCAGCATTTGTTGGACCCATCCGCCTCCCCTCCCGCCCACCATTAGCAGTCTTTCTCACTTTGTATTATACGTCACTACCTCTGAGCGTTGCATATTTACGCAGATGCATTTTTATAGCTGTCAATACAGACTACATGGCGTACAAAATGACATGCCAAAAGCAAGAACGGCGTTCTTATTGCACGCTTGTGCTGGGCTGCAAAATTCACCTACCAGATCCATACCAAAACCAAAAGATAAAACCCACAAAAGCAGCGTTGTTTCCAAGAAGTTACTTGTCCAGACTAAGAAATAGTCCGGCACACAACACTTTTGGTTTTAAAAAGTTTTCAGAACTACTAAACAAGTTATAACGTGTTAATGAGTGATCTTTAGAGGTGCTGATTTTGTTATAGAGCCAGGCTATTGATTCCCCGTTTCCAGTCTTTATGCTAAGCTAAGCTAACGTGCTGCTTCTGCATATTTAGCGTATAGACACAAATTCAATGCTTTGACTCAGTCACAGTATTTTAAAACTTACTTAACATGACAACCATTGGTGGAAAGTAACTATATACTCAAGTACTTTACAATTGTAAAGTAATTTACTTGAGTCTTTCCATTTTTATAATAATTTATACACCAATTACATTTCAGAGGAAAATATTGTCCTTTTTACTCCACCTCCAGCCTACATTTATATGACAGACATTTATAAACTTATATGCAAAGTACATAAAACTGCTATTTACTCATTAATGCATAAGTAATATTTTGATACTTTTGCACTGTTACGCATTGCTACTTGTATCCAAGCAACGGCTATGAACATTTCCACCCCATCTGACCATATTGACTCAACAGGGAAGTCCAACATGCAGTTATCTTGTTTTTTGAGATGACTCTTTAAGATGTAAGTGACCAAACTTGCATGCTCATGCAGGAAGTGCTCAGTCAACCATTGTCATGTGTTGCTCTCTGTTTGAGCAACTTGATCCAGTCACACATCAGCTGCTGAGGACGCAGTCTGCTTTCTGCTTTCTGCAAATGCAGAGAAATATTACATATATTTAGGTTAGTGTGATGAGATGCAGAGGAAACATTTTGGGAACATCGTGCATCCTGCATGTGACACCATAAAGAGGTGATGCATTACAGATGTACAGATGAATCATGTCACATTATATCACTGTATTAGTTGTTGGTGTGAGGTTTGTATGATTTAATCATTAATTCATTTACTTTTTCAGTAAACATTGTTAATATTCTACGTTTAAAAACTTTGATTGGCTGATTTTAGTCATTTAAGACTCCGTATTTTTAGACAGTTGTATTTCTACTTTTACTTAAATAAAGGATCTGAGTACTTCTTCCACCACTGAAAATATGAACCTGTAAAGTAACTAAAGCAGTCAGATAAATATAGTGCATTAAAAAGAACATGAATGTGGTGGAGTAGAAGTATAAAGTAGCCTAAAATATGAATATTCAAGTTTAAAAACAACAACTCAGAACTGTACTTTTGCAGAGTACTTGAGTAAATGTATTTGGTTACTTCCCACCACTGAATAAGAGGCATCCAAAAACAAAAAGGTTTTGGTCTGAATGTTTAAACAACTCTGACTGTTCAGAGTTTCACAATCTTATCAGTCACATGAGCATCGACGTTGATTAACTCAGACTTTGTGCCAACAAGTTCTTGGAAGTCCTGCTGTCCTGTATATTCATTCATTCATTCATTCATTCCCACAGCTTTTGTGATGAAAACATTGGCCATCACTGATGTATTATCCATCTTATTTATCCTTTATTAAATATAAACTGGAGGAGGATTGCTTTAATTTCACTGACAGGCTTCAAAATCACAGCTTCGTCTGAGGCCTCCAACAAACTAAGTGGTTGCTCAATGTGTAGCTGTATCTTCATATGGATTTTGAATATTTTTCAGCAACGTTGTGCATGTTAACTTTAACTCCAAAGTGCTGCTGTTGGTTGAAACTTCAATATTTTGTTCACGCTTGAGTTGAAGATAAAGAGAGGCTGATTATCTAACTCCTTTCTACCACTTATTTAAACGTGGGCGTACTGTATGCAGTGTTAGGTAGGAAAAAGATAAGCAAATTACAATTAATATCAGGTTTCGTTTACCGCCAGTCGGCCTGTTAAGTAATCCATCCATCTCAGGCTCCTGCAGCCACCAACGAGCCTGTAAACTGAAGGATGTTGATCTACTGTATCTTACATGTTTGTTGTGTAACATTTCAGTTGACAAGCTGTTAGTTAATCAGTGTGTTTACATGCACATAAACCAGGTTATGAGGGAGATCAGCAACACTGTAAATCTGTGTATACATAGAGCACAATGCATCTAAATGGTCTGGTATAAACAGACTCATTTAGACTTCTAGAGGCGTTAGATGGATTTATTCTGGATGCACATTTAATGGTCTTTTCCTTTAATTTCTGCTGTCACAGTAATACTTCCACTGTCTGAAATCTTTTGTCATGCACATGTGAAAAGACAATAAGAAACCCTGGTGACGCATCTAGGTGGCTGAGAAGTTTACTTTCTTAAGGAGAAATAAAGCTGGGAAAACCAGGTTTCTTTAAAACCAAACTACTGAAGAAAGTCGATACCATCCCAATTACTTAAATGCATGTGAACACACTGAGTGTTGAGGTGAGAGGGGTGAAATCCTGAGTCTTGCACCGACTGGGTTTTGTGTCTAATCTTACCAGTAAGTCAGTTGCAATCACCAAGTTTCACTCCCTCTATTGTTATCTGCCCATTTACAGTGTAAACAAATGGATACACCTATTACACATAATATCCGGTGACAGTCTCATTAGGAATTTAGAAATATTTTAGAAGTATTTTTTTCTTGCCTAAATCAGCTAATCTGCTATTTACTTATATGAAATCTGAATGAATGAATTTGATTACTTAAAAGGGGTCTTCATTTGATCTTTTAATCACGAGCATTGTAAGTCACTATGAATATTAGTTAGAGGGTCATTACGGTCCTAACAAGTTAAAAACACACAACTCTGAGTTAATAAAAATGCCGTTTTGCTCCTATTCTGCAGGAAACAAACTGCGCTTTGCTGTTTCTAAACTCAATGATTTTCTCACATCTGTCCTATGTTTGGCTGCCTGGTCCCAGGCTTGGACAAAAAGCATATAAGGTACCATCATTGCTGCATTTTGAGTAAATACAAGATGTTAAGTTTTGCAAACTTTATTGATTTTCCTTACGTAAAGCTTGTGTTTAAATGTTTGAACGGACTTGCTCAGCTGTTACCCTGCACTATATTCAGTTTTAACAGTTTTCTTCATCTCTTTGTATTTTTATATCTGGTATATTTTTTTGTACTTTGTACTTTGCACTACTAACTTTTTACTGCCTTTTTACTAACATGTTTTGCACTATGGAACTGTGAGGCTGGAAACTGGAATTTCCCTCGGGATCAATAAAGTTAATATCTATCTATCTATCTATCTATCTATCTATCTATCTATCTATCTATCTTTATTGTATTTATTTATTTTTCCCGTACCCATTCCTGTTTTAATCTCTTATTTTCACAAAAAGTCCCTTCTAGGGACAGGTGTTGCAAAATAGCATCCGCTATAAGCACTATGATACAGGCATCAGATAGCTGTTGTCTATGTACATTGTATTGGTCCCTATTAAATAAACCATGACTAGAATAAACAACACTGAGCCTGACACCATTCCAGAGGGAAGAATCACGTGCTTCCAAATGTGACGTCATGCTCCAGAGGGGGCGGGGCCTTGAGTCATAAACAAGGAGCGGACCAATCAGAGAGCTCGATGGGACGTCTCTCAGTCGCCAGTCAAGCCTTTATAAACTTAGTGTACCTCGAACAGAGGAGGTTATTTAACGCTAAATCTCCATCTTCGTCGTCTTCTACTGTGAAGAATAATACAGTAAGTACCTTTATTCGTTTGTCTTTTATAAAAAACTCAATCTAAACTTTACGCCTAACATTAGAATATATCGCAAAAAACATTGATTGAATGATGAATAACTGTTTTTTTGTTGTCGTCGTTTGAGCCCAGAACCCCCAGGGCCCCTTTAAAAAACGTCTACTTGAATCAATATCTCATCGTAATTCATTGTTTTAGAAATAAATACCAACATTTTTTACTGTTAACCTCAAGGAACTGTCATCTTCTTTCATTCGGCTGCCTTTGTCTTCGTCTATAACCGTTTTTTTTGTCGTTTGAGCCCAGAATAAACACCCCCACCAGTGCCCCTTTAGAAAACGTCTATTTTAATTAATATCTCATGTTAATTCATTATTATTTATAAATACAAACATCTTTTACTGTTAAACGCCAGTATTTGTCATCTCCTTTCATTCGGCTGCTTTATATTCGCGTATAACCGTTTCTTTTTTGTCATTTGAGCCCAGAATAAACACCCCCCACCTGTGCCCCTTTTAGAAAACGTCTACTTTAATCAATATCTCATGTTAATTCATTTTTTTGTAATAAATACCAACATTTTTTACTTTAAATCGCAAGAATTTGTCATCTTCTTTCATTCGGCTGCCTTTGTCTTCGTCTATACCTCCTTATATAAGCATGAAACAGCCATTGCTAGTTTCTTGAATAACTAACACTTTTCTGTGGAAAACACGGCCAATCTGTCAGCTACCCGGTAAAATGTTGGTTTTCTTTTCGTTTTCCTGTTTCTGGTTTTCCTGTTTCTGGTTTCGATGTCTGGGCTTGTTTCTTGGCTCTCGGCCGCAGCAGGAGATCCCGTGACTGCGAACAAAACAACAACAGGCTGGGTGGTTTATTGTTAGAGGAGCTGCATAACTCTGCAGGAAAACAGCCTTTAAAAGCTCAAACAACCTGTTATTCTTGCATACAGTCATTATTATATAAGTGTCAGGAATCAATCTGTGTTATATATTGACTATTTGACCTAATTAGTGTGTCGTTTTTAGGCCGAGCAGTCGGCAAATGACTGTCGGGAATGTGTACTGCAGTCGGGATGTGTCGTCGCTAACGAGCCGGTTCAAAGAGCCGGCTCTTTTAAGTGAACCGATAAGAGCCGGCTCCCGTCCAAAAGCAGTTTTTTTTTATTTTTATTTTTTTTTAAATTAATTCAAGGCAGAATGATAGGATTATATCCACACAGGCTCCGTCCTTTCCACACTTCCCATTCATTGTCTATGTAAGCAGCCATGCAATGCATTCTGGTAGCGTGGCGGAGCAAATTTGAGAGACAGAGCATCACGACGCCCACTCCTTATTTGCATAAAGTTGAGGGCTAGTCTACTTTATGTAAATCCGACGCGACTCGCCACTTCTCGAAACTCCCGAGCATCTTTTAAAATAAACGTTGTCGATCCAAAATAAAGACAAATTCAGCAACTGCATGGCTTATTTCTCGCCTCAAATGTTTTCAGAAACACATTTTGGTGAACTGTTTTCATGAAGTAAAAGAAGACCGTTTCCAAACTAGCCTCCATGTTGTTTCCGGTTTGAAAGCTGAGAGCAGCAGCCCACGGAGGGAAAGCGTTCGTCCAATCAGGTGGGAACAGCCTTGTGTCTAGTGGCAGCCCACCAATCGTTCAATGTTTGAAAGTGTTGCGTCCCCTCGCGTTACAGACAAGACAAGGATCATACCATCAAGCAGGGAAGGGCAGGGTTGCACGGCGTGCTGACGGTCTACAGGTACAGAGCAGGAGGGAGAGGAGGAGAGAAAGAGAGAGGAGTGCGGTGCACGAATAGCAGAAAAGATGAGTGACAGTCGGAAACGAAGCAGCATGTAAAATTATGGTATTCTGGAAATTATAAGGTTTAGTGTAATTCTATTGAATAATTTAAGTGATATATGTGCACACATACTAATCATAGGTCAAAACAGCGCTACATTTTGGCTGAATTATAAAAGGCAGAAGTGGTAAAACGAAGAGCCGTTTGGGAGTCGAAAGAGCCGGCTCTTCTTGGTGAGCTGAGCCAAATGATCTGGCTCACTAAAAAGAGCCGGAATTCCCATCACGACTCCTGTAGCTTTAATGCGGATCCTATTTCTGTAGGAATCATGGGAGAGAACAAACTGTACTACAGACTAGTTATTGCATGACCAAGTATCACGATGGGTAAACATGTGATAAAGTGAATTTCGATGTTAAACTTGCGTGACTTTACACTTTCCTAAATAGATATCTTATGTAATGGAGTATGTTTGCCTGTCTGGAGGTTAGGCCTTCAGGGCCTCCTTCAATGATTAACCAGCTTCTTTGGAAATTGAGCCCCAAACTTTGTTGTTTGTTTTCCAGTAGGAAGCAACAATGCTGCCTCTAGCCGTGTTGGCCGTGTGCCTCAGCGCAGCCATCTCTGCCCCTAGTCTGGACCCACAGCTGGATGAGCACTGGGAACTGTGGAAGGGGTGGCACAGTAGGAAATATCACGAGGTGATGTATTGTTTGTCTGCAAGCTACTCCAGTCTGCCAATCCCCAGGATAAAAAGTCAGAATTTTACATTTTATATATTTTTATTTTTGCAGAAGGAGGAGGGCTGGAGGAGAATGGTGTGGGAGAAGAACCTGAGGAAGATCGAGCTGCACAACCTGGAGCATTCATTGGGCACACATACCTACCGCCTGGGCATGAACCACTTTGGAGACATGGTGAGACCACAGTTTCAATGCACGGACCCATATCTCACTTGGATACGCATATCAGGTTTCTTAAAAAAAAGGAAGCTAAGGAAAAATGGAATTGATAACTGGCAAAGTAGACAGTTTAATAAGAGTGTACTAAGGTTTGGAAAAAGAAACATGAACATGTACTCTCAGAAATAGATTTTTATTCAATCATACAACATTGGACATATTAAACACTTGTCCAAATATACAGAAATCCAGGAAAAAAGGAAAAGCACAAGAAAACATTATAGAATCTGGTGCGGGACATGGTCGTACAAAGACAAAAAAATAAAAATAACATGGGTGAATAAACTAGAAATAGAATGTAACAAGGCAACATGTCCTCATACAACAGTTCGTATGATATCTTCTGAAAAACATATGCGTAAATTTTCATGTGTTTTCTTACAAATATCCAGCGTCAATTTTCACTCCAGACTTTTCAGAATAAACTTCTGTCTTCACAGGAAACAACTCAGTTAGGATTTAACAAAAAAAAAACAGTTAGGATTAGGAAAAGATTGATTTGTTTAGGTTTAGGCAACAAAACTACTTAGCTACGTCAACCTGGAAGTGGTAATGCTGCACTGGAAGCAGCGTCACTTAAGTATGGAAGTTATGTGACAAATACATCAACGCTGACGTCTGGTTTCACACGGGATACGAACAGCGGTCTCCTGGATGAAAGTCTGGTGTTTTTTGATCCACCCTGATCTCCCTACACCACGTTCCCGCTCTTTATAACATACAAATTGATTTTGTGGGATATATATACGAATTACAGTGCATTATTTTTCCTAGGTATAGCTGCGAATGGTGTATGAGAACAGCCTGAACATGGTGTGTGCATAAAATTAGAGAATTATACAAGATAAAGACACTAAAAGTTGAGATAACTGTGGCAGTAATTGCTAAAATTCAAGCCACTTGAGCTCTGAATTGTAAGATCTAATCTGAGATTGTTTATATTAACTAAAATCCATTAAAGTCTACATCTAAAACATGTTTTTACCTTTTCACAATCATAAACCACAGCTGCCTTTTGTCTTCTTGTACGTCTAATTCACATCATCGGCATCATTTACTCACTTAACTTTGTCTTTCCACAGACTCACGAGGAGTTCAGGCAGATCATGAACGGCTACAAGCACAACCCACAGAGGAAGGTCACCGGATCCCTGTTCTTGGAGCCGAACTTCCTGGAAGCCCCACGATCTGTGGACTGGAGGGAGAAGGGCTACGTCACTCCCGTTAAGGACCAGGTAACAACACTTTTATCTCTCGTGTAGCACGGGACTCTCAGACAACCACACCTGGTGACTTATCAAGGTGTGGTTAAACGTGTTTTCATTCTTGGCAGGAGCCATATGGTTAAATGTAGAAAATCCTGTGCCTACCTGTGAAATAAGACGACCCAGACAGTTTGTTGTGGGCTGTGATTCAACAAGCCATTCAGATTCTGCTCCAGACAGAGGGTGAATACAGCTATATTCAGACAAACAGTATGAGGAAAAATGTGTTTTTTGAACATTAAAGCATGTAAACATGTTCTAGTAGAAACCCCAAATACAAGTATGAACCTCAAAATGAGCATGATATGTCGTCTTAGTTGTTGCTAGTGGTAAAGCCTTTGTATCCTGCACAAAAAAACATCAGGAACATCCATCAAACAGTTTCATAAATGTCTATTAAGGACAAATTCGAGGATTTACTGTAATTTGCCTGAGCACTTGTAAATAACTAGCATGTAAAATAGATTTTTCAGAAACCATATAACCACACAAACAACCCACTGCTCTGAAATTTGATAGTTTTGAGTCTTTATTGTCACAAAAATGTACATTAATGAAAGTAAGACATAAACCTGGTCAGTTGTTGTTGCAGTAAAAGGCACTCTGGCTGTACGTTACCACAAGCTCTTATTTTAATAGCTATGTTAGCGTGACAGGAGATACAAAAGGATGACCTAATATCAGCTGTTGGAGACGTTTGGTAAACACAATTGTGTAATGTGATACTTTGAACAGTTCCATCGTCACAGATTTACTTTTATGAAACAGCGAGGGCGCTCTGTCCACTGAAGTAAATGTTTTGCATGAACAGAGATAAGATGGCCACTTCAGGGTTGTTTTTGTTATCTACTTGCCTCACACACACATACTCTGTACAGTCTGTTCTCTCCACCCGTCCTTGGCATACATTAACACCCTGTAAGCTGAAACCAGTCCAACCAGCTCAGTTTAAACTAGGCCATGGTGGAGCAAACACTATCACATACATTAGGGCGAAGTGCAACTTCCAGTATAATGTTATTTATAGACGCAAAGTGCTTTCCGGAGTTGGGAATACGAAGAGCAATAACAAGTTACAGAGTGGCACAAAAACAACACAATTAAAGGACTAAAAAAACAACGTTTAGACATAAAGATTGTAAAGATAAAAGAGCAAACTATAAGAATAAAAAGACGACAGTAAGAGAGAGAAACATTAACATAACACCATTACTATAAGTACCAAATTGACTATTTATCTGTTAGAACAGACAAATACTAGATGGAAGTTTGTTCAACTTCAACAAGCCGACGGTGCGGGACACACCGAAAAAACTAGGCCGACAGACGCTCACAGCCGACCCCAGACTGTCCGATGGCCGACTGTCGGCTTGATGTGTCAGGGCCTTTAACTCCGCCTCCCAGCCCTCGCTCAAGCCTCGGTCTGGGTCTCATTTGCTTTATCTTCCTCAGGACTCGCACAGAGTCACGCAGAAGAGAATGACAGCAACAAAATGGTCGACATCAGAAAGGGACACAAGAACATGAAAAAGTATTAATATCAAACGGGGATTTTAAAGAACAAAATAACCTGTGCAGGAGACGTTCAAGTCTGTAGATACATTTTCAGTAATCATTGAAAGTGACTGAACAATATGGCGAAGGTCAAGTGATAGTTTTGATTTAATGATCCTGAATTTAAGGAAGCTGATTTTATTTCTTTGTCCTCCAGTTTTAACACAACCCTCCACCCTCTCCCTCCTCTCTCTCTCTCTCAGGGTCAGTGTGGCTCTTGCTGGGCCTTCAGCACCACCGGAGCTCTGGAGGGTCAGAACTTCAGGAAGACCGGCAAACTGGTGTCGATGAGCGAGCAGAACCTGGTGGACTGCTCCAGACCCGAGGGCAACGAGGGCTGCAACGGCGGTCTGATGGACCAGGCCTTCCAGTATGTCAAGGACAACCAGGGCCTGGACTCTGAGGTCTCCTATCCGTACGTGGGAACGGTACGTCTCTTACAGGGAAAAAGGGGAAAAAAGTCAAGTGGAAATCACATTTAAAGGATACAGATGATCTCTAATACAGTTAAAGATGGTCTTTTTTAAATTTTAAATGAAGGTTTACAATGTTTTGGTAGATCAAAAGTTCCTCTTTTTGTATTTTTTCCCACAACCATGAAGCTTCTTATTTTCCATCGTAATTGGCATTAGAGAGGTGTTAAAGACCTACATATAAGTTAAAGTCTTAAATTTACATTCTGTAAAACAAAGGCTGCAGCTAACGATTGTTTTTATTATCGATTAATCCATTTGTTTTCTTGAAATTTAGTTATTTGGTTTAAAAATATCAGAAAACATAGAGCACAAGGTGACGTCTTCAAATGTCTTTTACCCAACCAACAGTCCAAATATATATTTAATTGACTGTATTCAAGTGTTTTGCTTAAAATAATGAATTGATCATCAATATAGTTGCAGATTAATTGTATAATGCATTATTCGTTGCAGCTCTTCTTTCAGGTAGTGTTGCAAACATCTGTTAGTTGTGAAAGGAGCTCCACATCCTTAACCACCAACCAATCACCTTTATTTTGATCTTATTGCTTCTTAATTAGAATATTTAGGATTCAGAGGTCTGTGTTTGTGCCGTAACGTCCCGCTCACCCTCCTCCTCTTCTTCTTCCTCTTCCAGGACGAGCAGCCGTGTCACTACGACCCCTTGTACAACTCTGTCAACGACACCGGATTCGTCGACATCCCCAGCGGTGTGGAGCGCGCTCTGATGAAGGCCGTGGCCGCCGTGGGACCCGTTTCAGTCGCTATCGACGCCGGTCACGAGTCTTTCCAGTTTTACCAATCAGGTCAGTTAAAGACACTATTTTTGCTAATATCTGCCATCTGTTTTTTAAGATGTTTATAAAAGACTGACTGGTATTTGTTTGTGGGCGTATTTTAGGAATCTACTATGAGAAGGACTGCAGCAGCGAGGAGCTGGACCACGGCGTGCTGGTGGTGGGTTATGGCTTCGAGAAACAAGATGTGGACGGCAAGAAATACTGGATTGTGAAGAACAGGTCGGTGGAAAACATTAATTTAAATTCTCTAAAACAGCAAAACACTCTTGATTTGTTCTCGTTGTTTTACAAATCAAATGTATGAAGCTCATATCCTGACCTTTTTGTTTTGTTTGTCTTCTAGCTGGAGTGAAAAGTGGGGAGACAAAGGCTTCATCCTCATGGCTAAAGACAGAAAGAACCACTGTGGAATTGCGACGGCGGCCAGCTATCCTCTCGTCTAACGTTTGCAGAGCTCCACTTTATAGCTCCTTAGTGTTTTTTTATTGCAATAGTTTGGCTGAAGGCGACAGACGAAGGCTTCAGACCGAGCGACGACATCGACAGGAGATTCTGTGATGTTTTTAAAGAGCAGAAACACTGTTTTTAGGGAAATGGCGCCATTTTTGTTTTTGGCTGGTTTTATGCCACTTTTATTTTGTCTGAAAATATTTTAGTCTTAGTGATTTATTCTTTGTAAATATGTGTATGCTACTCGGTAAGTGATACATTAACACTTGCTTCGGTCATTGTAAATGATTTTTATTTTCTACTTTTACTGTGATCAATTAAAGTTGTGAACACTAGTTTTGGCTGTTTGGACCTTTTTTTTAAAGATTCTTGAAGTATTTTTGATCGCTTCTTAAGATTAAATTTTCCAACAGGTCAACTGTGTATTTTTCAGGTAGTTCAATGGGTTTTTAATAGAAGGATTTTCTCAGTGCATAAAGCCACATTCCAGTTTCTCGGAAAATTTAAAAGCACCAAATTTGGACATGCATTCGATTTACATAAAATTAGAGCTGTCAAAGTTAACGCACTAAACGCAATTTTTTTAACGTCACTAATTTCCTCAATGCAACTTGCGATATCAATCAGTTTTAAAGCTAGAGTGAAGATACTGGCATCATATGAAACTATAAAACCTAAGGAATCCACTGGTAGCAACCATGCTAGCTTGTCATGAAGGAGGCTAAATAATACTCCAAACTTGTCCTAAATTTTAGCCCATTTTCAAAGGGGTCCTTTGACCTCTGACCTCAAGATATGTGAATGTAAATGGGTTCTATGGGTACCCACGAGTCTCCCCTTTACAGACATGCCCACTTTCTGATAATCACATGTAGTTTGGGGCAAGTCATAGTCAAGTCAGCACACTGACACACTGACAGCTGTTGTTGCCTGTTGGACTGCAGTTTGCCATGTTATGATTTGTGCATATTTTTATGCTAAATGCAGTACCTGTGAGGGTTTCTGGACAATATTTGTCATTGTTTTGTGTTAATTGATTTCCAATAATAAGTATATACATACATTTGCATAAAACAGCATATTTGCCCACTCCCATGTTAATGTAAGCATTAAATACTTGACAAATCTCCCTTTAAGGTACATTTTGAACAGATAAAAAATGTGATTAATCATGATTAACTATGGACAATCATGCATTTAAACATTTTATTCGACAGCCCTACATACTTACATGTGAAGCCATTTTATTTCTATTGTTTCTCCTACAAATAAGACGAAAATATAAACCCATAAACGTTCTCTTAAAAATAGTAAACGTAAAAACTTTTCCATATGTGGCGAAGCATTTGCTAACTGTTTTGACAGCTGTGAAATAAGGTCTGTGTTTAACAGAAGCTGGTTTTGTTCTACGATATAAAATATGTCAGTAAATATCCCACATATACACAATATTTCCCGCTGTTATAGATCGATAGAATTGACCACAAAATAATTTCTGGACCTGATTTATCTTTAAATTTTGGTATTCAGAGCACTAAATGAGGCTTTTAACTGTTGTTAATCCCACATGCTGGTTTGACGTGTAGAGCTAATACTTGAATCACATGACTTCATGTAGAAGCAGCTGTGCTCCCTGACGTCTGGTACTGGGATCTTATAGGATTATTGATTCTTTAACAATAGCGTTGATTCATAAGGAAACACAGTTACCTCTTTACTGCGGGGGAGAAATGGTCACCTTACATGAGTCCTAAAGGTTTGAGGTCTGCAACTAATGATTACTGTAATTGTTGATTAATTTAGGTTAATATAAACTAAATGATTTAAAGATAATTTGATTTTGAGCATTACGAAACCAGCTGGAGTGAATATTAAAGAACACCTATTCCACTATACGTTACCTGCATCAGGGCAGACCTTAGTGCTGTTCCTGCAAGAGTTTTTAACGCCTGCAGGCTTTATTTTGTTTTTGATGTATCTTTATTGAAATCTCCTTTTAAACACATTTCTAGGGCAGTCATCGACCGAAGAAAGTCTTCGTCGACTAACACTTGTACGATTTTGTCGACTAACCGATCAGTCGATTTAATCGACAGATCTGTAAAACTGAGTTTCTCCGCAAAGAATCACACAAAAGCACCACTTTAAATCTTTAAAAGTTTCTTTTTTAAGATTGAACCCCATGGGGGGGAAATTCACAAGCCACCCAGCAGTATTAAAAATAGCTCCACCTTTACACTTTATTGCATCAAATATTATAATGAAATAATATATATTATTCTGTATAATGATTTGGTACTTACTTACTTTTGGTAATATTTTGAATGCAGGACTTTTACTTGTGGCAGAGTAGTTTTACAGTATTGCTACTTTTAGTTAAGCAAAACATCTGAGTACTTCTTCCACCACTGTTAAAAGTCCAGTGAAGCTTTCTCTTTTAGGTCAGGTGTGACCTGCTGACTGACCCAAATAACAGTATTAAAACTGTCTGAACAGTAAAGCCGGTCAGGGTAAAGGTGTGTGTGTGTGTGTGTGTGTGTGTGTGTGTACTTGTACATCTATCTTTGTGAGGACTCATTCGAGTTTTAGACCTTCAGAGTGAGGACGTGTGGAAATGAGGACATTTTGGGCGGTCCTCACTTCTTCAAAAACCTGTTTGAGACGTTAGAAGTAGGTTTAGGTTAGGACTTAAGGGTAGGGGTTAGGCATTTAGTTGTGATGGTTAAGGTTAGGGTAAGGGGCTAGGGAATGCATTATGTAAATGAGTGTCCTCACAAAGATAGAAATACAGGGGTGTGTGTGTGTGTGTGTACCAGCTTCTGTAACATATTTACTTGACCTCTGAGGTCAGTCCAGAGTGATATGCAGAACAAACAGCTGGTGTGCAACCTAAAGAAAGGACACGAGTGAGAGAGATAGAGTGATTAAAGGGTCAGTTCACATAATCACAAAAACATCCTGTCTCACCTCCCTGGTGTGTCCAGCTCAGCAGATGGTGTTGGTTTCATGATCCAAAGTTGACAACAATGGAGATGAATGGAAATTCATTTAATGTGTTCACTGATATTTCTGGGTATTTTGGGGGTTTTAGCAGCTTTAAAAAACAACACATACTTACATTTTACAGTTAGATTTCAGGAGTTTTATATTCAACAGATTTAAATAATCTGTTTTTTTATGTTTGTTTGTTTTTTTGTTTTTTTTGTTGTTATTGTGTTTTTTTTTTTTATTATTATTATCCTGGTGATATGCTGTGTCATGTTTGAATTTATCTTTTATGTACTAGAGAAGCCAAAAACAAATTTCCACTAAGGTGGACAATAAAGTCAAAGTAAAGTAAAGTAAAGTAGTAAACTTTTAAACCCAAAAATAAATAAAATATCTAGTATATCCCCACCAAAGTTTTTTTCTGGCATTTCATAAAATTTTTCAGGAAATTATGAACTAACAACTTTTCTTTTTCTGTGTTGCACAATTATTCAGTGATTATAGAAAAATATTTGTAACATTTGATATTGTTATATTCCTGTATTATTCTCTAATACATTTATAATAATTGCAAAATAATTGTCTTCTGATCTCACACATAGAGATCCAAAAAAAAAATACTTTATTGGCATAAACAAAATTCTGGCCTTTCATAGAAACATCTGGAGAATCTCAAAGTAAATCACTGGTACTTCTTGACAAAGCTCAGGTACTCGTTGACGTCCTCAGTGGAGCCGACCACGAAGGGCACCCGCTGGTGGATGGATTCGGGCTGAACGTCCAGTACCCTCTGGGTGCCGGTTGAGGCGACGCCTCCCGCCTGCTCGACGAGGAAGGCGATGGGGTTGCACTCGTACAACAACCGCAGCTTTGGGGAGGAAATATCAAGAAAAATGCAGAAAGAAACACAAATTAAACAGAATCAATGTGTTGTTGTTTTGCAACAGCTTTGTAAGCAGGCTAGCAAGTTTATTTTTCATACACTGTTTTTAGAGAATAATTTCCTCTTTAATAACTTCGTAGCAGCACAAATAGTAAATTTTTTCCATTTGTCAATAGATGTTATCCGACGTCGACTTAGCATATTGCTGCTATCAGGTGAATACTACATCTCTGGAGCAATGGTGGAAGAAGTACTCAGATATTTTAGTCAAGTAAAAGTAATACTACAGAGTAAAAATACAAGTGAGAGTCCTTAAAGACTCTTACTTAACTTCACTGGGTTTTAACAGAGGTGGAAGAAGCACTCAGATCTCTTTGTGCCTGGTTACTCAGGTTACTACTGTCCATAATTTACATTTTTTAAGAGTCTGAATAGGTGATTTTTTGTAGTATATGATCAGTGAAGTTGATCCAAAATGATTTGTTTTAATCTGACGTGGCAGTGGTATTAACATGGCTTTGTGGAGGTCAGTGGTTACCTTTCCCTTGGGGCTCTTCTCGTTGGCGGGGTACATGAAGATCCCACCGTAGGCGATGGTGCGGTGAACATCTGAGACCATAGAGCCCACATAGCGAGCTCCGTACGGAGTGCCGCCATCCTGCCGGAAGAGATGGGACATTTCATATATTAGTGCATGTAGTGAAGAATGTTTAGTGATTTGCAAACAAAAGCTGGTTAGTATCACGGAGCCAACGGTCCAAATAAAATATAGGAACATAACAGATAGAAACGTTATTCTAAATATGATATGTGAATATCACGTCATTGTTTTGGTGGATGCCCGGGATGCCCGCCGAATCAACTCTCTTCTGTTCACTCATTTGCTCAATATTTTCCCTCATATAAAACCTTCACCAACCACTGAGGATAATTCAGATCCAGTCAAAGCCTTTTTGTGTTTCCTAAGCCAGTAAGTGTGATAATTGATTATTTAAAGGGCTGTTCTCTAAAAATACTATCTGAAGTGACTGTTTTTATAATCTAGAGATACAAGTGGCTTCAGGCTAACATTGTCAGCAAACAATCACATGTCTGGTGTTGTAACCGCTTAGATAACTCGCTCTTCATTTGGCTTTTTTCCATTTAAAAAAATTAACTTCAAAGAAAAAAACTCAAAATGATTCAATGTTTAAATCTAAAAACATACTTCAAATGACCCGTTTGGTTTTTAAAGAAAGAGTTAAATCTGAACAAGTGGTTTAAAAGAAAAAAATGTGTGACCCTGCTCACACTAAAATAGACATTCACATATTCAACTAATAGAGCATTAAATTATTTTATTATCGTTTTTAATAAATGCAAACGCTTTTCTTCCTCTGTTGATGAAGACAAACTGGATTATTTGTACTCAGAGATAAAATGTATGATGAGGAATCATTTACAAAGCACAGTTTTGTGAAGTGATGTCTGATTTTTGTGACATTTGCCACAAATATTGTTATTTTTAAATGTTTAAAAGCTTAGTGTATTGATTTACATTTGTTTTAAGAGATAGGACATGAAATTGGGTTTTGTTTATGTGTGAAAACTGCATACTTTGCAGACTTAGATGTTTTTAAAGTTTCTGGGGTTCAGATTGATTAATACATCCGGTTTTAACACATGTATATTTATGTTTTACCATATAGTTATAAAACAGTATAGTTCAAAAATAAGGGCAATATATAAACAGGTCAGCTCATTTGAAAGTTGCAGCTACAGCAGATCTGTTTTGTTCAGACATCGTGACGTTCTGACCTGCCGATGAAGAAAAGCTAAACAGCAAACAACAGACGGGTCAAAGTCCATCTGCAGCAGCTGCAACATACATTAACCCTGCTGCGTTACACAAACCTACAAAAACAAGTTTGATTTGTGCATCTTTCATTATTTAAAGAGCTTCTTTAATTCATTTCACAATGTTTCATTTATTGATTCCACACTTTAACGCTCAGTGCACCAAACTCCACTCTTAAAACGAGTATTTAAAACATATCAGCAACTCTGAGTGGAGTTGCCCTGAAGTGAGCCTCGTGTTCAGACCGGCACAATGTGAAGCAGTCATGTGCTTGCTGAGTCATTTCCCAGTTATTATGAGGGAGTGGTGAGTGTGTTATGTGCATAGTATTTCCCAAAAACAGACCCTCCCACGCTACACGCGCAACACTCTCAGAAAGCATGTCCAGCTGGCAACGGTTAAAACAGCACGAAACTTCCTAAAATAAAGGAAGAGAAAAAGGAAAAAGAAAGAGTAGATGGAGTAGCAAGAGAGTGTGGGAAAGTTGTGTATGAAAATTATCTTCAGAAATACTACACAAATCCTAAAAGTTTATTAGTGCTGACAAGTTGCAACCTAATATTTCTCTAAGTGTCAGTACTAGAAAACCATCTAGTGATAAAATGCTTGGTTCCAAATTAAACACATTTTGACCTTTTTGATGAAAATCAGACTGACGACATAATCCGATTTTATATTGAGGTTGTGTCTCTGGCAGATGGTTATGAAAAGATTGTGGAATAGTAAGAAAGATAGTTATTATAATATCCATTTTCCAGATTTTCCAGACTTCAATTTTGAAAGTCATTCTGTGTTTTGCAACTTGTGATGGTCCAGCCCAGTTGCACTGCAGTTCGTGAAATAGTCACGAAATTGAATGCATTGATTCATGTACATAGACACGAGTTTCAAATTTTTTCTCGTGACGGTCAGCACAAAATAAAATCGTATGTAATCCACGTAATTGTGAACCAGGAAGTATAAAGAGTAGTGAACGTTGCGTAGGGAGGAGGTCGGGTTGGATCGGTGTGTCAAAAAACACAGGACATTCACCCAGGACATTCACCCAGGAGACCGGTTTGTGTCCCAAGTCAAAGTTGATTTAGTTGTCACATAACTTCTGCACTTAAGTTACGGCACTTACGATGTCATTTTAACCCCAGTTTTTTCTTTTCCTAAACCTAACCAAGTAGTTTTGTTGCCTAAGCCTAATCAAGTCGATCTATTCCTAAACCTAACTAAGTCGTTTTATTTTGAAAAGACTGGAGCGGAAATTGACACGTGGGTCACGTGTTGCTGGAAATTCGTAGGTAAAAGTACTATTTCTAGCACCAGTGCCTAAAAGAATAACAATTAAGTAACTTACATTTAGTAAAATGAGTAACTAAGATAAGATAAGTAAAATAAAAAAGGTAAAGTAAGCTAAAAAAAAAAAACAGAAAAGAAGTAATGTTGCACATGTTGGACATTGATATTGTAAAAGCAGTCACCTATTTTCTGGGGATCGTGTCTTTGTTGTCTTTCGTGGAACATATTTTTTCCACATTCATTTTGGCTGACTCCTCCTGAGGTAATTAGTGAATGATTCAGATCGACTGTCTTGCAGGATGTGAGGCCTGTATGGCTCCTGATGACAGTTGGGAGCACCTGGGTTTATTTTCCCCTTAGGCCTATCAGGGTTTGACGACGCCCTTCTTGAAGGCATAAAAGAGGTGGGACACCCCGGGGGGCATTCAAAACTCGCTAAAAACCAGTGCAGGCCTCAAAAGCATACCTCTTACAGATTGACAGTGGTTAAAGGAAACAGGGTTGTCTGCCACTGGGAAGTTGCCAAAGCCAGATTCCCTGTCATGAGGAAAAGCTTGTTGCTATTGTGCAAGCCTTCCCTCTTGACAAACATTAGCCAAGCATCTGTAGACTTTATTTTGTCCTTTTATTTTCATTCATGCACACCGGTATATTTCTTTTTTATGCATATGTCCTTTGAAAATATTTAATTTGGGGAAAAACTTTACAGAGGGGAAAACTGGAAATTGGAACAATACTTAAGTTACTTTATTAACATCTAGGAGGCCCTTGTTTATTAAAAATAGCTTGATTAATAAAACTCTCAGGCTTTTCACCTCAGGCTGACGTCTGGGGAATCAGTTCTGCCACAGAGTTCTGTTTCAACAGAAAGGAAACAAGTTTCCCGTCTTAGAGCACACCTGGTTCACAGAAGAGCGTGAGAGGATTGATACTGAGATATTTAAAGAAGGAAGATGCCACTTTTAAACTAGAATTAGACTTCCCTGTGGGGTTTTTTCAGCAACAATTCCAGTTCAACCTTGTGAGACAAGTTGTACTATTTCGACACACATACCGCAGTGAGTAACTGTGTGGTTTACTGCTGAATTGTGCTGCGTCATAATGGTTGTGTGAAATGTAACATGATGCGTGTTCAAACAATGAAGGTTTTTAACTGGCAGAAGATATTAGTGTAGAAGATAAACTGTGGCACAAGTGATATTTTCATGCCCAAAATACTACAATTTCTAGGCTCTGAAACCATCCTTAAACATGCTAAAGGCGGTACTACAACTTCAGTGTCTGTCACATGATGCCATTGGGCCCAAAAAGACTTTTCCCCATAGAATTACATTGGGAAAGAGACGTCTGTAAATCAGAGGATAATATTTTTTTAGGTAAATCAACTTCCCAGTTTGAACTCTTGAATAGCCCTTATTTAAATCATTAGGTCCTAAAAGTTGTAAAATGCACTAATAGCTGTTTACAGAGTTATTTTCCTTCCTCCGTTCATGTGAATGAGACCCAGACCAAGGCTGGACCGAGGGCTGGGAGGCGGAGCTAAAGGAAACGCTACTGCGCCTGCTCTATGGACCCAATGACTGCGGAAGATCACCGGATGATCCGGGTACTTTATCACTCGGAAGTCGAGCCATTTTGGCTTCACGCACCACTGAGCAACTCTCATAGGAATGAACGGGAGCCCGCCTACAACGCTGTATCCAGTTCTCTTTATACATCCATGGTTATCAGCTGTAACCGCTGTATGAGAGCAGTGCAGAGTAGCGGCCATGAGCTCACATGCACTAACTTGCACTAAATGCATGCACGACCGGCCCAGTTATGTCAATAAAGCACAGAGAAGCTCGGATCATAGCAAATACTTGTTTGATGCTCTAGTAATGCTTCTAATATCGTATATAGAACATTTAGACTATGATGAGACACTAAAACTGACACTTAAAAGCTCAGCAGGTCTTTAAGAAAAGGTGGCTAATGACTGCATGACAATATTTGATTTGAAATGCACTTCGAGCTGCATTGTATGCAAGTTTCTTTATAAATAATGCTAATGTTTGTACGTTATGCTAGCATTAAATGAACATCTTTAAAAGGCTACCATAAATGGCAAGGCAAGTCTAACTGAGAGTTGGAGCAGACCTCAAGTTATTTCCAGATATGTGGTGCATAGAAATTGAATGCTTCTTCTCCAAAAGACACAAAAACACTTTGCGACTGATGTAAACAAACAGCTGCAAGTGACTAATATAAACAGAAATCCATCCATTTTGGTGGAAGTGTTTGAAACATACTGAGTAAACAGGACAGACAAGAGTGGTTTGAGAGATGTCTTTGGATTTTTTGATGCTTTTATTTACTTTATTTTCCATTACCCTGTTGGAATCACTACAGCCAACTACAGCTGTTGTCCTCAAGCAAATCTTTCAAGCCTACAGGCAGTGTTTTTTACTCAAAGTACAGGTTTGAAGTGGGGTATTCCCTTTAAACAGGTCGGATGCTGCTGTACAACTGATAAAAACCTGAATGAAAATAAAATATTAGATTTTTTTGAGTCTGATTAACTTTGGTGAAGAAGAAGCCTTCCTTCTTAAAAGTGAGGTACATGGCGTACCCGTCACTGATGAGCAAACACTTTACATGTCATGCTATGTGTGTGTCCTTGCTGCAGAAGTGCTGAGTGTGCTTGTGTGGAGATCAGAGTTTCCAGATGAGAAGCTGCAGCTTCCTGAGGAACACCATGTTTCCTGCAATGTGTCGCCATCCTGCAGCTCAGCTGACCGAGCCTCGTCCTGTCTGAACCGAACAGTCATGCTCGACTGAGCGATCACATGTCTGTGGGTCAGGATGGTCACTCTTTGCCCCCTCTGCCTGTTGTACCTGATGGCTGCATGAAGCATCTTTAATTTAACCCTTTAAACTCAAGATTTTCAACTTAAAATTCCTTTAAACTGACAACATCTTTATGTTGCATGTGTTTGTTCCAACAATAAAGCTCTATGACATATTTAAACTGCAGCCGAAGTCGCTCTTTGTTAACTATTATGACTTTCTGACATTTTATTTGAATGAAAGTGTAAAATTACCACTGAAACAACGGTGAAATACTCAGTTATTGAGCTCACTGTCACTCCGTCTATTTGAGCTGCAGCGAACCATCAGCCAACCAGAGTATTGTTCAAAAGGTAAATTATTTATCACTTAATTTTCACAAAAAAATGAACAGAGGTGAGAAGCAAATTCCATATTTTAGCTAAAAAATTAAGCTGAAAAGGACGAAAAAGTAGCTTTTCCACTTGAGGTTTAACATAAATTAAATTAATAACATTATTTCTGCTGTTGGGAAACATTTAGATCTCCAATCTGCTGATAATCTGTGAAAAAAATGCCTTTTTTGTGTGCAGCCAACCACAGGTCCTCATGTGAAGTTATTCTACCAGAAAAAATGCCTCATCAGGATTCACATGATGAGTGTGAGAGGCCGCTGGTGTTTGAAATTCTGCCTCAAGACCGAAGTGTATCTGTGTGTGTGTGTCAGCAAAATAGATGCTTCTCTCTATTGGTTAAAGGTATTATATTCAAAACCACAAAGACAAAGTAGAACTGATCAATGTCAAAATGATGTTTGTGATGTGCACAGTAGTTTTATCTTGTGATATGCTCTCACCTCTGGGTACTTCTTGTGCTTGAGGTACTCGTTGATGGAGGGGTGGAAGTATTTGGCGTAGCCCTCGTTAAGACTGTAGATCTTCCCCTTCGGCTTGATTTTCACGTTCCTCTCCGTCAGGATGAACTCGCCGATGGCCTGAGGAACAACAACGTAATGCTTAGGTGGATGTTTAATCAGAGCAAACCACGAGACTGGATTTATTGAAATAATTCAGGTTATTTCATTAGACAGAGAATTTTAATTCAATTCACTATAGTGACAGTGGATTTGTTTGAAAGATGCAGTGTGTAGGATTTGGCGGCATCTAGCGGTGAGGTTGCAGATTGCAACCAACTGAAACTTCTCCTGTGTGCTTGTAGGAGCAACATATTCTCACTCCCAACTTGTCAAATACCGCCACATGGTGGTTCTTAATCGATTGACAGCCCCTAATGTAAATCCTACAAACATAACATAATTTATACTTCTGCTGGATTTCTTTAAGGGTTTATAGAGGATAGTTAAAGTGGCACACACTTTCTACCAAATAAAACCGTGTTTATGTGTGTTTACAGTCCTCTCCGTCCTCTGATAGCACTGTGGAGACGTGCAGCATGGAGGAAGGAATGATTGACGGGATAATTGTGTGTTTTCTCAAATAAAATCAGCTATAAGGCAATAAAAGCATATTACAGTAAACAGTGACAGCAAGAGACAATAATGTTGAGGAGAAGACAGCAGTGGACGTCAGATCTCCGAGGAAACCTGGAGACATTTACTAGTAGTGAGTGTGAAGTACTCACAGGGTCCAACATGAAGAAGTTGAGGCCGGCGCCGGTGCTGAGAGCCACCAGGGTGGCGCTGCCGTACAGGGTGTAGCCAGCACACACTATGTTGTGTCCTGGCTGCAGGGCATCTTTCTCTGTGGGCTCCCCCTCTGATATCTGAACCCCCCAGAGACAAAACATAAACAGTGGTATCCTGCAGACTTCAGTTCCCCAGATAATATGAACCTGTATACATGTCTCTTTCCACCACTTTTCTTTTAAATGTTCTTTATGTGGCCCATAAAAGTACCCGCCAGGGCGTCTTCTGTTTTTATTCCCCTAAACTGTGGAACAGACTGCCTCTGAATATTAGAATGGGAAACTATCTCTGTATTTTTAAAAGTAATTAAAGACCTATATTTTTAATCTAGAGTAATGCCTTAGTTTTAAGTTTTAATAATTTAATTAATTAAACAAAATAATAATTTAACTATCCCTGATGTTTATTTTATTTTATTTTATTTTATTTTATTTTATTTTATTTTATTTTATTTTATTTTATTCTATTTTCAACATTTTAATGATTGATTCATTTGATTTGATTGTTGTCATTTTTCTATTAACCACTTTTTGTTATTTTTATTTTTTATTTTTTGTCTTTGTTTTATTCTTGCTATGTGACTTTTGGGCTGCATGTTTGTATGAAAGGTGCTTTATAAATAACGTTGAGTTTTTTTCAAGGATTGTATGCAAAAATATTTATAGCAAAAAGGGTTCAAGCCACAGCAATAGTGAGGGTGATAAATGGGGCCAAAGTTGTAATCCACAATAAAAAAATATGTCGAACATACACTTACTACTTATTTAAAATAAGGCAAAGCAAAACGGAAAAAAACAGACAAATAAAATCTATTCATTTTCAATCAAACCCAAAAGTTTGTGTGCATCTCTTTTTATATCCCACAGTAAGGCTCGAACAGAGACGACAGTATGTCTTAATTACATCATACATTTTTTGCATGGTTTCTTGCTAGGCCAACACAACAGACTGCAAAGCCTGTAAATGATTAAATGACTCCCTTTAGAAAGATTAAACTCCGATTAGCTGGACAGCAGTGCCCCCTTGTGTCTGCACAGTGTTACTGCACTTTCAAGATCTGGTATTTACACAATATCCTAATATATAACATATACTATTGTGACACTGCCATATTCAAATTTAATAAAATGTGATTAGTGAAGTTCTGTCAGATATTATTATTGTTATTGTTATTATTATTATTATTATTATTATTGTTATTGTTATTGTTATTATTATTAATTCTGCCACAATACTTAAAAAAATAAGCTATACTATTTCTTTGATGCTTGCTTTACTTAATTTATTTACTTTTATTTTAAGGTATTTATCCTTTTTTGTACAAAGAACTGCAGAATTGTAGTAAAGTAAAATTGCACAAAATGTAATCAGTCTTTAATTAAATTAATTCATTCAGATGACAGATTAGTGATAATGATAATAATAGATCAGATCATCAGTTTATAAACATTTGAAACAATTACATTGAAAGGCACAACACAGGTAAATGCTGTGTAAAGACAGACAAATTAATGCATTTTGTTTTGTAAATACAAAACATACCTATCAAACAAATACACATCATATTTCTAATAGTCCAAAAACAAAAATATATATATTCTACCAAGAGAGAAAAATATCATGTGACTTCTGGCACAATCGTTCTGCTGTTTTTGCAGCAGTGAATTTGTATCCTCTCCTAGAACAATACATGCTTTATCTTATAATTTGGAATGAGCCTCATGCACTTTAATCCCCTTTTTAAAAAAATACTGATAATAATTTGTAACTTTGTGGTATCAGTATATTCTCATCAGTGCCTGCATGTTTTTTTTTGTTTATCTCCACAGAGGTCAAACTCACCCGTTTGTAGATGGCAAATATGGTGCCAATAGAAGCCAAGCAGTCGATGTTACTGGAGCCGTCCAGAGGGTCAAAACACACCACGTACTTTCCCTGTGACAAAAACACAAAATATTATTATTAAGAATTAGAAAAAAAACAGTCTATTTAATGAAATTTTTATTATTTCACATTTAACCTGCTTCTCTTTATAAAAGACTGTCACAGATGTTTATTTTCCTTTTATTTAATGCCCCTTTTATGTCAGTTGTGGTTGTAGATCTGATATTAATGTACTAGTCTCCTTTGTTAGTTTGTTGTCAGTTCTTAATAATTCATGGTAATTCAGCAGCAGCTAAGAGTTTCACTCAATATTTAATATTCATTCAGAAGATATAAGAGCACATGTTGGCGCAGTACTCAAGAGATTTCAACTCTGTTTGAACTTATTTTATTTTTTACTGTATTCAAGAACAAACAGTCACTTACTACACAAGCATCTTCTAGTCTGTGTTATTTTTGTAATTCCTCTAAACACATCTTCCAGAATAAGAAACCTCATTGCTATAACTCTGACATAAAGTCTCAGGATTAATGTTTAAAAATACACAGATGTGATTAACAATTCAGAACTACATGATCCTTCCATCCTCCTCCATGTTGTGCAGCAGTGGATGCACTTTGGAGTCTAGAGAAAGTTTCAGGATAATTCATAAGTAATTCTTAAATGTTAGGCTACTAATAAACAATGAAAATGTAGCTTATATATTCCAAGAAATAATCATAACAGAGATCATCTAAGATTGTGGATTCTTTCGGCTGCATCTCGTATAAACTCACTTGGTTTGGTGTCACCAAGTGGAAATAAAGGGGAACTGTTTCAACTTTTATCAGTGTGAAGAGATCATGAGGTAAACTGAGCGTTCAACACATCAAGTCTTCTCAGCAGATTTAGTTAATGTGGCAAACTTTCTCTGAATGGAGCATTCACTGACTTACTTTTGATTAGTCTCTATCTGTGTGCTGAGAACGTTTCCATTCAGTAGCCTACACACTATAGGACAGGTGTATTCCTACACAAAACGTCTCCCTAATGCAACTTAGGTATGAAAATAACCTCCATCGTCATTCACCCTCTTATCTTTGGGGGTGATGATGAGCTTCTCGTTCTCCTCTGACACCATGCAGCAGGTGCCGTAGGAGGCCTGCAGCATGTTGATGACCAGGTCGTTGGACAGCACGTCCAGCTTCTTCACATCGTCCCCCGTCACGTTCACGGAGCCCGCCAAGCCCTGCCTGTGTGGACCAATCAATCAATCAAAATCAGTCGATCAATCAATCAATCAATAGTCAAGCTTTAGTCTCACACAGGTGGAATGTTAGCTGATACTTTTACTGAAGTAATGTTCTGCATGCAGGACTTTTACTTGTATTGGAGTACTTTCACAGTGTGGTATTAACACTTTTACTTAAGTAATGGACCTGAATACTTCTTCCATCACTCTTGAGAGACGTGACACTTGCTAGAATGAAACTGAGAGATTCAAAAAGAGATTCAGCTACTCGTAGAAACTCGTAGAGCTGGTGGAGACAAAGACAAGATGGCCACTGCAGCAGTCACATGTAAAGGATGCATTTAGTCAGCTTGTGAACATCAATTATCTTCACTTCAGTTTCAAACAATGCTGCTTTGTGTTGGTTACATAATCTCAATGTGTGTCACATTCACTGAATAATGACTCATTCTTTATGAGCTGGCACACTTTCAGTAACTCTCCTTCATATGGAACATTTTCAGGTCACTCAAGTCCCCCGATTCAGCGTTCATAGACAGTGAATACATATTTAATAGTTTATAACACACTATAATGTAGTTGTGAGCAGATTCATGTAGGCCTGTGTATTGGCAAGAATCTGGCAATACGCTAGTATTATGAAACAGGGGTTACCATTCAATACATTATATTGTTATATAATACAATTTTTAGTTAAAGTGTCATAGTAGAAAGAACACGCCGCCATATGAATGAAGTCTGAGTAAAAAAAGTTTACTTTTTTATGCAATCAGGACTATGAGGTCTGCACTTGCATTCATCACAGTCGCTGTAACACACAACATCAAAAATCAACAGAAAATGAACCTCTGCCACGAATCATTGCATGTAAACTATAAATTAAAAATCAATAGAGTTTTTGAGAATGGATACAATGTCATAAAACATAATATCGCAATACTCATGTGTATTGATATTTTCTTATACCAAATTCACACCAGAGCAGCAGCGAAGTGCAGCCTGTGGCGAGCTGCCGTGCAATGTCTATGAAAAGCTGTGGCGGCCGGTCCCGAGCTCAGCGAGCTGCGGTCGTTTGATTCTGCAGCCAAACAAACGTTAGGAAAAAATATTTTTTAGCCAGCGAGGACCCACAACCAATCAGTAAACAGATCCTGTAACTCTTGTGACATGTTGACCTGTGTTGCACAGAATTTCTTCCCACCTGAAACACATGAACACGCCTCCCGGCTGCAGAAAAATATGGTTATTGTGGCGAGCTGCACTTCACCATTGCCTGTTGTGAATTCAGCATTGCAGCTGATAACGCCATGCCGGTTCCTCCTCAGGTAAATACTGTTAGCTCTGTCAGCACTGTTGCCACTGTTTGCACTGTTAGCTACAAGCCGCTGGCTCAGCCGTCGCCAAGTGAGAGCCATGTGGAGGCAACAGAAATGCTCCCAATCTCACATTTAGCACCTTTAATGTATTTGTAGCTCCTCCTGTGGGCACCACATGCATCAAGGATCACACCATAAGTAGAAGCTGGTGTGTATAAGCAGATAATGAAGGACAATGTAGTAAAACTCTTAAAAATATCCCTATATGTGCGTACAACTACATTATAGTGCGTTATAAACCATGTATTACATGTTTGCATCAGGGAGACTTGAAGTAGTGCTACTATTTTCAATATTACTGCATGAATATCAGCTAGGAATTGGTAAAATACTACTTTATATTAAGTTTGCTGGTACTTAATGGTCTTTAAGGACTGTCACAGGTTGTGTGTCCCTCATCTGTTAATGTAATGGTTACTGTATGTTCAGGTTTTGATTGTGCAAAGCTAAGATTAGAGACAGGCCCACGCCTGGACTGAAAGGCAGCTCTGCCAAAAAGACTCAACTCAAAACCACAGTCAGAAATCAACCCATTTTAGCCTCTATGTGAATTCACATAGTTCTCCAGAACACTGTCGTCAATGTCCTGGACAAAGAACCGGTTATCTTGCTAGAAAAGACACTGAAAAAGCTGCACAGTCTTGTTTTATCTCCTCCAGATTAGAGTGTTGAAATGCACCTAAAATCTTACAATGCTCACTGTCGCTTCTAATACAGCAGCGTGACTTCTACGGCATACAGGACAATCAATCATATCAGCTCTCCTGTGTGGTTGAGTGTTGAAATCGGACAACTTTTAAATCCTCAAGGAACACAGCCTCAACCCTTGAATCACTCTTTGGCTCCTAAATCTACTGGGAGTGACGCAGACACTGAAGTCCAACCAGCTGTTCTGCAGCTGACCTTGACCTCTGACCTCTCCGTGGCGGGATGCAAGCCACACAAGTTGCATTATTTTTTATAAAAAGATCAAATTTGCACATTAGTCTTTGATTAATCCGAAAGGTATAAATTATGGTTCCCATTAAGCCTATTCCAGTACCTCAGTACTTACAGGTGGTTCAGGCCTGCCTTGCGCACAGCAGAGGAAATGGCTTTGATGGCGGTCAACATGGCGTTGATGAGCTGGGTCAGCTCACCGGTCGCCCCCTTGGCCTGGCGACCGGTCTCGATGACGAACCGGGTTAGGGTCCATACATCCGTGTCAAACTCCGACTGGTCCGACATGCTGGTTTCTGGTCCTTCTGTCCCTCCTGGTGGGCAGCAAATCGGCGAGTGAGCAACCTCATTACCAGCTGCGTCCTTTTCATACCCCGAGCCATGACGGCAAGCCAACAGGAGCTATTTGTGAGTGCAGCCATGTGGAAGTGTGTGTGTGTGTGTGTGTGTGTGTGTGTGTGTGTTTGGGGATGGGTGAGGGGGTGTCATGTGTCAGCTGTAGAGACGGGCAGAGTTTAATCCTGCACAAAACAAGCTCTGCTATTCATTTGTTACAAAAAAAAAACGAACTTGCAACAACAGCAACTCAGAACTTGGGTAACAGGAGGGCTCTTGGGTAAATTCTCAGTATCTTAACCACATTTGTTTACACATAAACCTGAGAACAGTGTGATGATGTGACAATAGAGGAACTACTTCTATATATCCAAGTTCATGTGGGGAACAATGAAGATTTTTTTGTGTTTACTTAGGTTAAAACGTGCAGGAAATGTTTATACCAGAACTAAAAGCATGTACACACAATACAGTAATATGCTTTATTTCACCTACTACCTCTTAGTTTAAAGGGAGTTTTGATTCAGTATTTTATGTTTCTGAGCTACAAGACACTTTGGTTGAAGACCAAGAGGGAGAAAGAGATGTGAGTTTAATATTAAGAGAGTAGGAGCAGACTCCGTTTTAGCACAACAGCAGCTCAAGTGAGCTTTAAATGTCATCAGCGCTCTGAGAGCTTCCACTGACCTTTAGCTTAAAGGTCGACTCCTCTGGATAAAGTATCTCTTAACCTTTGTTGGCAGTTTATCTTCCCAACTTTTCAATTTCTAAAACTGCAATTAGTTTAAGTTGTCTCAAGTATTTCTTCTTCTTCTACCCACATAATCAGCCGTTATATTGATGTTTTTCTTCTTTCCTTCAATAATACAGGGGTGTGCAGGGGGCGACTCCTCTGGTTGCAAAAAGAAGTCTGATTATATAGAAGTCTATGAGAAAATGAGCCTACTTCTCACTTGATTTATTACCTCAGTAAACATTGTAAACATGAATTTATGGTCTCAATCGCTAGTTTCAAGTCTTCTTCAATACAGCATGATGTGCATTCAGTAAATTATGGTCCCATTTAGAGTTAAATAGACCATAAAGCAGGGGATGCTTTAGGGCGTGTCTACCTTGTGATTGACAGGTTGCTATCACGACGTTGTCCGGTCTGGGTGTTATATCTTTTCATCTCAGAACTTTAACCCTTTCACAGTGTGTTTTCAGTTCATGAAAGTTAATTATAACATTTTGATCGCCTAAAAATGTCTTATTCAGCGTTTGGTTGTACTTAGTTCCACCCTCTCGTGTCACTTCTGGTTCTAAAAAAACAAGATGGTGACGGCCAAAATACCAAACTCAAGGCCTCAAAATGGCAGTCCACAAACCAATGGGGGACTCACGGTGACTACGTCCACTTCTTATATAGAGGCTATGGACTGGACACAATCAAGCTTTTGTTTATGTAACAGCCTGCTTGTTTCTTGGAATACTAAGATTTTGACACTATAATAAGAAACACAAACTACATGTTAGTGAAAATGATGAAAACACAGATTTTGTCTTCTTAGACTCATTTGAATTTATTGAGACTTCATCGTTCCAAACAGTAGTTGTTCACATCATAAAAAGGCATCATGTTTGTTGCATAGAGGTTCATATTTGGTCCTTCACACGTCTAGAATGGATGTTCATTCTAATTAAAAAGGCACGACTGGAGGTAAACAGGAGGGAAAAGTCTTCATGTTTGGTTTATTCAAGTGCATCATTGTCATTTTTTGGCACGTTTGGTCTTTGGTAGCTGTTTGGTGGAATGTGTGCGTGATTGAGTTATAGTTTTCATGTTTCCACTGAACCGCCTTCTTTCTTTTATCTGTCAGCAGAACATGAACATTTGCCGGTATGGCATTAAAAACCTTGTAACTCCAAATTTGGTTATTTAACTGAGAAAATCCCGACATTTTTTTGGGCTTAAGAAACATTAACATCAAGCTCAAAACGCGGCAGATTTCCAGCCTGGTGATGCGAGGTTCTTCGCCAGACAGTGACGGCTATGAGAGTGAGTCGGCGCGGTCTCACTTCTTCTTGGCGTGTTTCTTGCAGATGGCGACGTACTCCAGGACGTCCTCGGTTGAGCCCATGGCCACGGGAGCCCGTTGGTGGATGCTCACGGGCTGGATGTCCAGAATGGGCTCCAGGCCGGTAGAGGCCAAGCCGCCAGCCTGCTCAATGATGAAGGCCATGGGGTTGCCTTCGTACAGCAGCCGCAGCTTTGAGGAAGAGGAGGGAGTTTAGTTTCTGGTCCTAATGTCAAACTCTTCAAAAGGAATATTATTACCTATATATCTGTAGGAATACTATAATCTTTTTACTATTATACTTCAATACACCAAACCAGGGCCTTACAGTATTAAATGTACCAACAGTTAAAGGATGGGTTCACTATAGAGCGGTGCAGGGATGACATATTTTTGTAGGCCAACCAGGAAGTTAGCATCGCACTGGTTCCCTTCACAAAAAGCCAATGGGATTTTTCCATTAAAATAAGCTCTGTGGCAAACAAACGTTTATGATACTTACAGGTTTTGTTCCGTAAGATAATCTTCACAAATAAAAAGCACTTTTATGAAAGCTAATGTTAGGTTATAAACAAACTACACCATGATCGCATGAATGTAAGTATACATATCGAGGCTGTAAAGCGGCGTGATGATGTTAAGTAGTCTCATTTATCCACTTGTTAGCAACCGCCTTTTTTAAGATACGTAAAGGCTTCAAAATTCACGAGTGGGATATTTCTTGATGTATTTTATGTCGTAGAACAAACGTTAAAATCTCTTAAGTTTGTGTTAACGACAGGCCTTATTTCAGGCATCGGGCAAAAACCCATTAACTTCCAGACGAGGAAACAGGAAGTGCGAAAATACTAACTCATTTCCGGGTTTTAGGACTCACTACGCAACTCTGTTCTTCAAGACAATAGTCAGGTGAACACTGAAACAGGTTTTTCTTGATGTAATTATTTCACAACCAACAGATCTCTTCCTAATGACGAATGATTACAGCAAGAAAAACCTGTTTCAATGTTAATATGGGAAATTAAACATTGCAAAATAATCCTTTAAGACAATGAAATATGGAGAGACAACTTTTATGGATCAAAACTATGAACCAATCCACTCAAATATTCAATATGAAACTAAACATCCTAAGACTTCTCTTCTCTTGCTTTTAAGTGTTTTTTTTGTTTCCTTGATTATTTTATTAAATCTAATTTTTCATTAGGATAATGCTGGACTCTGTATATTTGATTAGATCAGTATGTTGATATTGTTCTGTCATTGGTAATGTGGTCTTGTGTCTAAACATGACATGTTTACTACTATTGGTGAGCGTAGGTGACTCCAGATGTATATGTTGACTTTGTTTGTTGACTGGGACTTATTATTAAAAAAACACTTATTTTGTTGCATTTCTAAAACACTCATTATGTCCTCTCTCATCTGTATTACAAGTCAGGGGCTTTCTACACTTTTTAAAATGTGACAACATCACATTTGGCTCAGTCTTGCAAACACTTGAAGGATGTGGAGAGTGAAGAAACAACTTTGTGACTCTTTCTTCAGTTTGGTCTCATGTTGCAAGTGAGGATATGTTCAATTTATGACTTTTACAGTGGACGTTTATGTCTTTAATACAATATCCAAATACTATATTATTGTATTTACTAAATTTGTACCATTTACTTTGTTTTAAGATGAAACATTTGAGATTTTGGAGCATTTATTTTAGGTCTTAGTTTGATATGTGAGGGAGCAGCAGAAAGCAGCGGAGGGATCTTACCTTTCCTTGGGGACTCTTCACATTTCCTGGGTATAAAAAGATGCCTCCGTACATCAGCGTTCGGTGGACGTCTGCCACCATGGAACCAATGTAACGGGCGCCGTAGGGTTCACTGCCATCCTGCAGTCATTTAAAAGGTTGCATTAGGAAGCTACTTAAACTGGCATTGGATGAGAGATCTATATTTGAGTGTATTGTTGATTGATGTCCGTTGTCCCTGATTAACAAATATGTATAAACACGCTACTGTGCTTGCAGATCTCCCCACACATCAGCGTTACCTGAGGGAACTTCTTCTTCTGCAGGTACTCTGTGACAGCGGGGTCAAAGTGCATTGCGTAACCTTCGTTCAAGCTGTAAATTTTGCCTCGCTTCTTGATCTTCACGTCCCGATCAACCAGGATGAATTCGCCGATTGCCTGATGAGCAAAAAGCAGAAAATGTTACCAACAACCTCAGTAAATAAGATTCATTTTAATGTGAAACACAGGGTCAAGAGAGTACTAACTGGGTCGAGCATGAAGCCGTTGACTCCGCGGCCGGTGGAGATCACCATCATGGTGGCGCTGCCGTAGAGGGCGTAGCCTGCCGCCACAAGGGTCCTGCCGGGCATGAGGGCGTCCTTCTCACAAGGCTCATCATCTGTGGTCTGAGGGAAACAGCAGAAACTAATGACATCATTCATTTATTATTCCAGCAGTGTTTACGCTATTTTATTATCTATAACAACGGAGTAGAGAGGACTGGAATCTGTTTGCCAATAGATTAGAGCTGCAACAATTAATCGATTAATGGTCAACTATTAAATCAATCAAGAAAATTAGAAACAGTTTAATCGACTATGAAAATAATAGTTAGTTGCAGCCCTACAATAGATATTAGCTTGTTCACATATGCAGCTATGATAAAAGTGTCTGTTAAACCCACTTCATTTATATTTCTCAGATTTATTAATTTAGTTTACCATCTTCGTAAAAATACATTACCATATCTTCCATTTTAACGTTTTAAACATTTTTTTTAACTTAACAAACACAAGTCTGAGTTTGAGAGGAGGAGACCTTTTATCACCTGGATGATATAATACATTATAATATAACTCTGGAGGGAAATGCTACATCAGTGTAACATTTTTGGCATGAAATTGAAGGTTAATTTTAAGACAGTGAATATCAGCAACAGCTTCAGTTGAAGTCATCTGTCTTAGCTTCAAAAACTCAGACTGATGCAAGGACAGAGACGCTTTATTACGGGGTTTTTAACATGTTAGTACCTTTTTGTAGATGGCAAAGATGGTTCCGATGGAGACGAGACAGTCGATGTTGGAGGAGCCGTCCAAAGGGTCGAAACACACAATGTATTTACCCTGGAAGAGAAGGAAGAGGAAACAGACAAAAGTTATGTTTACATTCAGAGTTGCTCACCAAAACACAATGTCTGTATCCATGAGGTAAAAAAAAACATGCTGAATGCATTTCCTTAAAAAGGAACTATTATGCTCATTTTCAGGTGCATACTTGTACGTTGGGTTTCTACTAAAACATGTTTACATGCTTTAATGTTCAAAAAAATGGTCAGCTGGCCCACTCTGTTGTGATTGGTCAACAAAACCAAACTCTTTGGACTCCGCTCCAGCTCTGCTCTAACTAGTTTTGTTTGAGGGCGTGCCAAACTAGCCACTAGAAGGTATTATGCAACTGTGTTACTTGATGACATCACCATGTTACAGAAGAAAAGCCAGGACTTCAAGCGAAGCGTTTCAGGCAGTTCAGGAGCAGTGTTTCTGTGGGGGAGAGTAACTCCCTTTGGCATAGACTTTGGGCTTTGTAACTTTGCAGACCTTTTACATGCACAAAAAAAAACTATATAACACACTAAAGGAAAGGGAACAAAAGCATAATAGGTCCTCTTTAAAGTATTTTACATTCTGCATTGTCATCTTTACTAGCTTGCAATCTTCTTCCCTGCCTTTTGTTGATGCATTAGATTAGTGGAATAGTGTGAAACCACTGGCAGGAATGTGTATCACTTCATTCGGGTGCATGTGTTGTACATGAGATAAAGAAAACGATGACTCACTCATAGAAAAACAGCTCCATAGAGCTACTAGAGGTCTGAAACTACACAGAGGGAACTTTTAACTTTGTGCCTCACAGTGACAATCAGTGACAAGAGTAATGAAATGAAAGTATTTTCATTTGACAGGAACTGACTCCCTTTTTTGTAACTGAACAGGTTATATGAGATAATATCCTATGCGGAAAAGATCTAAACAACCCAGAGAAAACTGGATGATCCGGTTTCAGTCTGCCAACGGCTCATTCCAGAGATGAGATCCCACAAAAATGAGGTTTACCCCCCCCATGTTCAGTGGGAACCTCACACAGCTTCAGGAGTAGCAAAAGATCCACCATTTGGTTTCAACATCTAAAATCAAAATCGTATTCTTTCTCCGGTCACACGTACCCTCGTGTCTGGCTCTACGATGATAGCTTTCTCATCCTCCTCGGACACCAGCACACAGGAGGTGAAAGATGACTTGATCATGTTGATGATCAGATCATTGGACAGAATGTCCAGCTTCTTCACCTGGTCACCGGTCACGTTGGTGCTGCCAGCAATCCCATAACTAATGAGACGTAAAAAGACAAACAAAACAAAGTGAGGGTAGTTTCTATTTAGTCTTCCTCTGTACGTTAACTGACAAAAGGTTATTTAAAATAACTCTACTGCTTTGTTCTGTGATATGAATTTATTGGAATAAAATCATTACTGTAGTTTCCAGTTAAGAGGAAGGAAGGAAACAATAAAAACCTGTAAGTGATGCATGACTCTGCATTTTTAAACTGTTAGTTGGTGATTGAGTAAAGCACTGAAGTCTGAATCATCAGACACAAAGGTTTAACACAGGAAAGATATTTCTGCTCATGCAAACAATACAACAAATACAAAATTGTAAAAGCACATTAACTTAAATATTTAGGGAATAGGTTTATTTTTGTAATAGATACTGTAAGATCATCAGTAAAAAAAGAGTAAAAATAGACCAGCACAGCACATAGTAATGGAAAATATTAAAACACATTATTTAAAACTGTGAAGTGTGAAGGGCAACACAAAGACAAGATAAGGAAATAAAACGGTAGGAGGCGGAGGAGGAAGAGGTACTCAGATCCTTTACTTAAGAGTAGAAATACAACAGTCTGCAAGTAAAAATCCTGAATTCAAAATGTAACTTAAGTAAAAGTACTGAAGTATTATCAGCAACATATACTTAAAGTATCAAAAGTAAAAGTACTCCTGATGCAGAATGGCTCCTTTCCCTGTGTTATATTATATCACTCTGTTGTTATCACTAAGAGCATTTTAATGATGTAGTTCATCAATGTGGAGTCAATTTGAGATACTTTGTGTACTACTGGCTGGGTAGATTAGTACTGCATCATATCATATAAGTATATCATGTTTTATATTTTTATTTAAAAAGTAACAAGTAACTACAGCTACATAAATGTAGTGGAGTAAAAAGTACAATATTCCCCTCTGAAATGTAAAGTAGAAGTATAAAGTGTCAGAGAGTGGAAATACTCAAGGAAAGAGGAAGCAGAGGTGGAAGAAGTACTCAGATCCTTTACTTTATTACTTTACTAGTAAAAGTATGAATACAGCAGTCTAAAAATACTCTGTTAGATGTAAAAATCCTGAATTCAAAATGTTACTGAAGTAAAAGCACAGAAGTATTATAAGCATAATAAACTTAAAGTATAAAAAGTTAAATTACCTTTCACAGTGTTATATTATTAAAAAATATTATATTATTCTGTTTTTATTACTAACAAACACATATAGAGCATTTTAATGATGTAGTTCATCAATGTGGAGACAATTTTAGATACTTTGTGTACTATTGGCTGGGTAGATTAGTGCTGCATCATATCATATAAGCATATCATGTTTTAAATTTTTATTTTAAAAGTAATGAGTAACTACAGCTGTCAAATAAATGTAGTGGAGTAAAAAGTACAATGTTCCCCTCTGAAATGTAGTAAGTATAAAGTGGCTCATAATTTGAGCCTCAAACAGTTATTTATATTAAACCCTATGAGAAGTTTAAGGGGGAAATATCTCTTTGGTGGAAGTGCTGCTGACAAATCAGATATCTGAAATGTGACAGAGCGACAACTACACTGATTTACAAGTCAAAAGGGTTAGAAACCACTGGTTTAATCGTTGTCAATGTGTTCTATTTTAGAAGCTTTTTATGTAAAGTAAAGTAATTAGTAAGCAAAGCTGTCAAATAAATGTAGTGGAATAAAAAGCGAGTACAAGTATAAAGTAGCAGAAAATGTAAATACTCAAGGAAAGTACAAGTATGTCAAAATTGTACATAAGAACAGTACTTGAGTAAATGTACTTAGTTACATTCCACCACTGGTAGTAGGACAAAAAAACATGAATTTCTCTACTGGATCCTGACAATAAGGCTGCACATAACCGACATTAAATATGTGTTTATTGTTATTTCTCTTCTTGGTTTTGCTTTGGTTTTGAATGTTGAGGTTGTTTTCTCTAATGTACTTGATGGGTTTGTCTGTAAGCTCATCTACTTAAAAGTTGGTTTATAGACTGTTGTAATTACAAACAGTGGATTGCATGTATGAAAACAGCCTTGAAAAAAGGTAAAAAAAAATAAAGTATACAAAAAATAAATAAATGAATATGTGTTTAATTAAATAAAACTCCTCTAAAAGTGGGCGTGTTGTTTTCAGGTATGTGCGCTTCCTGATTGGCGCACTGAGAACCTGAATCTCCTGCTCAGTTTGTGCCAACGTGGATGAAACGGATGGGGGCTGGAAGAACACGTGTTTCTTTATATATAAACAATAATAATAATATCTTATTCTACTCACAGGTGGGCGATGCCAGCTTTCCTCACGGCGCTGGAGATGGCCTTCACCGCGGTGCACAGAGAGTTGAGCAGCGTCGTTAGCTCTCCGGTGCCTTTCGCCTTCCGGCCCTCCTCCATCACGAACCGGGTCATGGTGACCACGTTGGTGTCGAACACTCCTTGATCGGACATGGTTGTAGCTGGTCTCTCTCTGGTCCTGCAGCTGGTGGGAGAGTAGAAGTTAGGAGGAAATGCTGCAGGATTTAAATGCTCTGCAACGCGGAACTGGGTAAAAACACTGACAGCCAATCAATCCAGAGCAGCAGGAGAAGGAGAGGTGTGGCAACGCTGAAACAAGACCTCGCTATGTACAAACTGAGCTGTGATGAAATGATAAAGTTACCAACAGAAAGGATGTGAGCAGGATAATAGAGGTTGTGCATACCTGAAGTCAAACTGCCGTTGAGCAAGAGAAGGGTCGTGTACTTTTACTGCAGGTTTGATTGTGTTCAAGAACAGTTTCATAACTTTCACTCCTGATAAAATTCATCCACATTCTTCTGACTTTTGAACAGATGAACTTTTCAGCTTTAAAGGCCCCATATTGTGTTAATTTTCAGGTGCATACTTGTATTTTGTGTTTCTAGTAGAACATCTTTACATGCTGTAATGTTAAAAAAAACAACTTTATTTTCCTCATACTGTCAACCTGAATATTCCTGTATTTACTCTCTGTCTGAAACACTCTGTTTTAGCGCATTTTGAAGGAATTGCAACAGAATAGCAACAGAATAGCAACAGAATAGCGTTGCTAAGCAACAGCTTGGGTCCATGTGTACTTCCTGTCAGCTGATGACATTCACATACACTGCAACCAGGAAATAAACTGGGACACATTTAGAATGTTTATGTTTAAAATTGTGTCAAGGGTCCAAATATTGTATATTTGTGACATCACGAATGGGCAGAAATCCTGACAGCTTGTTTCAAATAAAGAGTTTCTGAATATGGGCTGTGTGTATTTCCCTGTGGATTGAGTGTTTCGATACTTTCATAGTATTTATAAAGGACTTAAGCCTGCTTTATAATAAAAAAAACATGAAAATCTCTTTTTTTATAATATGGGACCTTTAAAAATGTTTTGTCCCAAATATTTGTATTCTCAATTTACCTGTGGTATCTATCTGTCTGTCTGTCTATCACTTATTTCCTTTGTTGCATTTGGGGCAACTCACAACTTATTACTGCACTGTAAATGTATATCTGGTCTATTCCATTTGTATTTAATTTATTTATACTTATTTATATAAAAATCTAATTTATTCTAACTAAATTGATTGTATTGCTTATCGTTTTTAAATGCCATTCTAATGATTTTCTTTGCCTATGTAAAGCACACTGAATTACTGCTGCCTTTGAAATGTGCTATATAGAGCTGCAATGATTAAAGGTCTTATTAATAACATTTTTATGTAGGGGAAAATTAAAATAATAATAATAATAATACATCCAAAGAGCCTTTAGAAAGGTGCCGAATAAAAGTATGTTTTTTCCTCAAAATAATTATTATGATTGTGAATTAATCATTTTAAAATGTTGGCGGGTCCAAAATGAATATTTTGTTTATCTGCAATTGTTTCCCACATCTAACAAGGCTTGTGAGCCAAACGACAATGAAAATGAGCGTTAGTTGCAGCCCTAGTGCCTTGTTTATGGAATACTGTATTATTCTACATGTGGACACCGATATGTCCATATACTTTTGGTCTGTTTTCCATGGTCTGGGCTAGGTGTCTTATTATTTGCAATTAAGGGAAATCTTAATGCTGCAATTGGCTATCCACATACTGTTGGCCATTTATCCTAATCTATCCCTTTAACTAAACATATCAATTAATAAATAAAACAGACTTGTTTTCCTCCATTGCACATACAAGGTTCTTAACTGCCCTGTTAGCCTTTTTAATCTCAATGAAACTTAAAATAGCATTTTATACTCTACAATCACATCACTAAACACATTCTTCTTCTTCTACTCCTGTTTCTTCTTCTTCTCCTTCTCCTCCTCCTGCTTCTTCTTTTTCTCCTCCTCCTCCTGTTTCTTCTTCTTCTT